>NW_022638485.1:0-28651 GCF_010993605.1 Petromyzon marinus
ACTACTACTGATGCTGATACTACTACTGATGATGATACTGCTGCTGATACTACTACTGATGATGATACTACTGATGCTGATACTACTACTGATGATGATACTGATGCTGATACTACTACTGATCATGATACTGATGATGATACTACTGATGCTGATACTACTACTGATGCTGATACTACTACTGATGCTGATACTACTACTGATGATGATACTACTACTGATGATACTACTGATGCTGATACTACTACTGATGATGATACTGATGCTGATACTACTACTGATCATGATACTGATGATACTACTGATGCTGATACTACTACTGATGCTGATACTACTACTGATGATGATACTGCTGATACTACTACTACTGCTGCTGATGATGATACTGCTGATACTACTACTACTGATGATGATACTGATGCTGATACTACTGATGATGATACTACTACTGATGATGATACTGCTGCTGATACTACTACTGCTGATGATACTGCTGCTGCTGATGATACTAATGGTGATGATGATGTTGTGATGTTGTTCAGATCTGGTGACCAAGCCTCTGCGTGGCTGTGACCTCATAGCCTCCCTCACCCATCTCCTCACCACCACCACCATCACCACACAACAACAACAACCACAACCACCACAACAACAACCACCAGACAGTATAAACAACCACACCACCACCACCACCACAACCACAACCACCACCACCACAGCTCCCGGCCTCGCCCCGGAAACTATCTGCAACGCAGTGACTCTCTGTCAAGCACTCATGTTCACAGGTGTGACACGTGTGGTGTGGTGTGACGTGGAGTGTGTAGTGTGTGGTGTGGTGTGACGTGTGGTGTGTAGTGTGTGGTGTGACACGTGTGGTGTGACGTGGCGTGTGTGTGGTGTGACGTGTGGTGTGTGTGTGTGTGGTGTGACGTGTGGTGTGACACGTGTGGTGGTGTGACGTGTGTGGTGTGTGACGTGGAGTGTGTGTGTGTGACGTGTGGTGTGACGTGTGGTGTGACGTGGAGTGTGACACGTGTGGTGTGACGTGTGTGGTGTGACGTGTGGTGTGACGTGTGGTGTGACGTGTGTGGTGTGACACGTGTGGTGTGACGTGTGGTGTGACGTGTGGTGTGACGTGTGTGGTGTGACGTGTGTGGTGTGACACGTGGTGTGACGTGTGTGGTGTGACACGTGTGGTGGTGTGACACGTGTGGTGTGACGTGTGTGGTGTGACACGTGTGGTGGTGTGACGTGTGTGGTGTGACACGTGTGGTGTGACGTGTGTGTGGTGTGACACGTGTGGTGTGTGTGGTGTGTGGTGTGACACGTGTGGTGGTGTGACGTGTGGTGTGACACGTGGAGTGTGACGTGTGTGTGGTGTGACACGTGTGGTGTGTGTGGTGTGTGGTGTGACACGTGTGGTGGTGTGACGTGTGGTGTGACACGTGGAGTGTGACGTGTGTGGTGTGTGTGTGGTGTGACACGTGTGGTGTGGTGTGACACGTGTGTGGTGTGACACGTGTGTGGTGTGACACGTGTGGTGTGACGTGTGGTGTGACGTGGAGTGTGACGTGTGTGGTGTGTGTGTGGTGTGACACGTGTGGTGTGGTGTGACACGTGTGTGGTGTGACGTGTGTGTGGTGTGACACGTGTGGTGTGTGTGACGTGTGTGTGGTGTGACACGTGTGTGGTGTGACGTACGTGGTGTGACGTACATGGTGTGTGTGGTGTGTGTGACGTGTGGTGTGTGACGTGTGGTGTGTGACGTGTGTGGTGTGACACGTGTGTGGTGTGACACGTGTGTGGTGTGACGTGTGGTGTGACGTGTGGTGTGACACGTGTGTGGTGTGACGTGTGTGGTGTGACGTGTGTGTGGTGTGACACGTGTGGTGTGACGTGTGGTGGGACGTGGAGTGTGTGGTGTGACGTGTGGTGTGACGTGTGGTGTGACACGTGTGTGTGTGGTGTGGTGTGTGGTGTGACGTGTGGTGTGACGTGTGTGGTGTGACGTGGAGTGTGACGTGTGTGGTGTGACGTGTGTGGTGTGACGTGGAGTGTGTGGTGTGACGTGTGGTGTGACGTGTGGTGTGTGGTGTGACGTGTGGTGTGACGTGTGGTGTGACGTGTGTGGTGTGACGTGTGTGGTGTGACACGTGTGGTGTGACACGTGTGGTGTGTGGTGTGACGTGTGTGGTGTGACGTGTGTGTGTGGTGTGACGTGTGTGGTGTGACACGTGTGGTGTGACACGTGTGGTGTGTGGTGTGACGTGTGGTGTGACGTGTGGTGTGACGTGTGTGGTGTGACACGTGTGGTGTGACGTGTGTGGTGTGACACGTGTGGTGTGACACGTGTGGTGTGTGGTGTGACGTGTGGTGTGACGTGTGGTGTGACGTGTGTGGTGTGGGGTGTGGTGTGACGTGTGGTGTGACGTGTGGTGTGACGTGTGGTGTGACGTGTGTGGTGTGACACGTGGTGTGACGTGTGGTGTGACGTGTGTGGTGTGACGTGTGTGGTGTGACGTGGAGTGTGACGTGTGGTGTGACGTGTGGTGTGACGTGTGGTGTGTGGTGTGGTGTGTGGTGTGACGTGTGGTGTGACGTGTGGTGTGACATGTGTGGTGTGACGTGTGGTGTGACGTGTGGTGTGACGTGTGTGGTGTGACACGTGTGGTGTGTGTGTGGTGTGACGTGTGTGGTGTGTGTGTGGTGTGTGTGTGGTGTGTGTGGTGTGTGTGTGGTGTGTGTGTGTGTGTGGTGTGTGACGTGTGGTGTGACGTGGAGTGTATGTGGTGTGTGTGGTGTGTGACGTGTGGTGTGACGTGGAGTGTGACGTGTGGTGTGGTGTGTGGTGTGTGTGTGGTGTGTGTGTGGTGTGTGTGTGGTGTGTGGTGTGTGTGTGGTGTGGTGTGTGGTGTGTGTGTGGTGTGTGTGTGTGTGGTGTGTGTGTGGTGTGTGTGGTGTGTGTGTGGTGTGTGTGTGGTGTGTGTGTGGTGTGTGTGTGGTGTGGTGTGTGGTGTGTGTGTGGTGTGTGTGTGATGTGTGTGTGTGGTGTGTGTGTGGTGTGGTGTGTGGTGTGTGTGTGTGGTGTGTGGTGTGTGTGTGTGTGGTGTGTGTGTGGTGTGTGGTGTGTGTGTGGTGTGTGTGTGGTGTGTGTGTGTGGTGTGTGTGTGGTGTGGTGTGTGGTGTGTGTGTGGTGTGTGTGTGATGTGTGTGTGTGGTGTGTGGTGTGTGTGTGGTGTGTGTGTGGTGTGTGTGTGTGGTGTGTGTGTGGTGTGGTGTGTGGTGTGTGTGTGTGTGGTGTGTGTGTGTGTGGTGTGTGTGTGTAGTGTGTGTGGTGTGTGTGGTGTGTGTGTGTGTGTGTGGTGTGTGTGGTGTGACGTGTGGTGTGTGTGGTGTGTGTGGTGTGTGTGTGTGGTGTGTGTGTGGTGTGTGTGGTGTGTGTGTGGTGTGTGTGGTGTGTGATGTGTGTGATGTGTGTGGTGTGGTGTGTGTGGTGTGTGTGGTGTGTGTGTGGTGTGTGTGGTGTGGTGTGTGTGTGTGTAGTGTGTGTGTAGTGTGTGTGTAGTGTGTGTGTAGTGTGTGTGTGTGGTGTGTGTAGTGTGTGTGTGTGGTGTGTGTGTGTGGTGTGATGTGGTAATGGTGGTGGTGACGTTGGTGGTGATGGTGATGGTGATGGTGGTGATGGTGGTGATGGTGATGGTGGTGATGGTGATGGTGGTGGGGGTGGTGGTGATGGTGGTGATGATGGTGATGGTGGTGTTGGTGATGGTGATGGTGGTGATGGTGGTGATAGTGGTGGTGATGATGGTGGTAATGGTGGTGATGGTGGTGGTGGTGGTGTTGGTGGTGTTGGTGGTGTTGGTGATGGTGGTGATGGTGGTGATGGTGGTGACGTTGGTGGTGATGGTGATGGTGGTGGTGATGGTGGTGGTGTTGTTGGTGTTGTTGTTGGTGGTGATGGTGGTGATGATGATGATGATGGTGGTGATGATGATGATGATGGTGGTGATGGTGGTGGTGGTGATGGCGATGGTGGTGATGGTGGTGGTGGTGGTGGTGATGGTGGTGGTGGTGATGGTGGTGATGGCGGTGGTGGTGGTGGTGGTGATGGTGGTGATGGTGGTGATGGTGATGGTGGTGATGGTGATGGTGGTGATGGTGATGATGATGGTGATGTTGTTGGTGATAGTGATGATGATGATGGTGATGTTGTTGGTGATGGTGGTGATGGTGGTGATGGTGGTGGTGGTGATGGTGGTGATGATGGCGATGATTGTGATGTTGTTGGTGATAGTGATGATGGTGGTGGTGATGGTGGTGATGGTGATGATGGTGATGTTGTTGGTGATAGTGATGATGATGGTGGTGGTGGTGGTGATGGTGATGATGGTGATGTTGTTGGTGATAGTGATGATGATGGTGGTGGTGGTGGTGATGATGATGGTGGTGATGTTGTTGGTGATGATGATGATGGTGGTGATGGTGATGTTGTTGGTGATGATGATGGTGGTGATGGTGATGATGGTGATGGTGGTGATGGTGATGATGGTGGTGGTGGTGATGATGGTGGTGGTGGTGATGGTGGTGCTGATGGTGATGGTGGTGATGGTGGTGATGATGGTGATGGTGATGATGGTGGTAATGGTGGTGGTGGTGATGGTGGTGATGATGGTGGTGGTGATAGTGATGATGGTGATGGTGGTGATGGTGGTGGTGGTGGTGATAGTGATGATGGTGATGATGGTGGTGATGATGATGGTGATGATGATGGTGGTGATGGTGGTGGTGATGGCAATGATGGTGGTGATGATGGTGGTGATGATGGTGGTGGTGATAGTGATGATGGTGATGGTGGTGATGGTGGTGGTGGTGATATTGATGATGGTGATGATGGTGGTGATGATGATGGTGATGATGATGGTGGTGATGGTGGTGGTGATGGCAATGATGGTGGTGATGATGGTGGTGATGGTGGTGGTGGTGGTGATGGTGATGATGGTGATGTTGTTGGTGATAGTGATGATGATGGTGTTGGTGGTGATGGTGTTGGTGATGGTGATGGTGGTGATAGTGATGATGGTGGTGGTGTTGGTGGTGTTGGTGGTGGTGATGGTGATGATGATGATGATGGTGGTGGTGGTGATGATGGTGATGATGGTGATGGTGGTGATAGTGATGATGGTGGTGGTGATGGTGATGGTGATGATGATGATGGTGGTGGTGGTGATGATGGTGATGATGGTGATGGTGGTGATAGTGATGATGGTGGTGGTGTTGGTGGTGGTGATAGTGATGATGATGGTGATGTTGATGTCTTGCAGGCATTAAGCAGGAGGTGGCTGAGGCCGTGATGCCATCACTGAAACATCTTCAACATCACCACAGCAGCTTGGTCCGGGAGAAGGCTCAGATCGCCATCACCGCCATCACCTCCACCATCACTGTCACCTAGAGATCACCGCCATCACCGCCATCACCTCCAGATCACCACCATGACCACCAACATCATCACCATCACCACCGCCACCATCATCATCATCACCACCATCATCACCACCATCACCACCATCACCATCATCACCACCACCACCATCATCACCACCATCATCACCACCATCACCACCATCATCACCATCATCACCACCACCACCATCATCACCACCATCACCACCATCACCATCACCACCACCATCACCACCATCACCACCATCATTGCCATCACCACCACCACCATCACCACCATCATCACCATCACCACCACCATCACCACCATCATTGCCATCACCACCACCATCACCACCATTACCACCATCACCACCATCACCATCACCACCACCATCACCACCATCATTGCCATCACCACCACCATCACCACCATCACCACCATCATCACCATCACCACCACCATTACCACCATCACCACCATCATCACCATCACCACCACCATCACCACCACCACCATCACCACCATCATCACCACCATCGCCACCATCACCACCATCACCACCACCATCACCACCATCATCACCACCATCGCCACCATCATTACCACCGTTGATGGTGATGGGGGTGATGGTGGTGATGTCGATGATAATGATGATGTCACCGATGATGATGTCACCGATGATGATGTCACCGATGATGATGATGGTTTAAATGATGATGTCACCGATGATGAAGATGATGGTTTAAATGATGTCACCGATGATGATGTCAGCAATGATGATACCGATGATTCCGATGACGTCACCAAAGATGATGTCACCGATGATGTCACCAAAGATGATGATGTCAACAATGATGATGTCACCGATGATGATGTCAACGATGATCATGTCACCGATGATGATGTCAACGATGATCATGTCATCGATGATGTCGATGATGTCACCGATGATGTCAATGATGATGTCACCAAAGATGATACCGATGATGTCACCAAAGATGATGTCAACAATGATGATACCGATGATGATGATGTCACCGATGATGATGGTGATGTCACCGATGATGATGTCAGTGATAATGATGATGTTGATGGTGATTATTATAATACTACTACTAATACAGAGTTAGACTCAACACTAGCTCTTGTGACTGTGTGTGTGTGTTATAATACTACTACTAATACAGAGAGTTAGACTCAACACTAGCTCTTGTGACTGTGTGTGTTATAATACTACTAATACAGAGTTAGACTCAACACTAGCTCTTGTGACTGTGTGTGTGGTGTGGCGTGTCTGTGTGTTATAATACTACTAATACAGAGAGTTAGACTCAGCACTAGCTCTAGTGACTGTGTGTGTGTATGAGTGTTATACTACTACTATAATACTACTGTCTGTGTGAGTGTTATAATACTACTATAATACTACTATGTCTGTGTGAGTGGTATAATAATACTACTATAATACTACTATGTCTGTGTGTTATAATACTACTACTAATACAGAGTTAGACTCAGCACTAGCTCTAGTGACCCTGTGTGTGTGTCTGTGTGTGTAAGATGCGCCTGCCATTCTTCCACTCCGGTGGTGGGTGTACACCCAGGACCCCATTCTGACCTAAAGTGGCCTGGTCTCAGTTATCTGATGAAAGTTGCAAGCGAGAATTTCATCATCGCTTGCGGCTGGGATTGGCATCGTCCCCGACTCCTCCTGATGTTGAGGGTAAATGGGCGAGGTTTTGGACTGTGACTCATGCAGCTGCAATGGCTGCTTTGGGTACGCGGTCCAGACCTCCCCAGAGACCCTGGTTGACAGAGGAGGTGTTCAGGATGGTTGAGAAAAAGCGACAGGCCCACTGTCATCGGCTACAGAATCCCACGTCAGAGAATGAGGAGGCTTACCGCAGCCTTCGCTCGGAGGTTCGGAGAGCCGTGAGGCGCTGCAAGGATGGGTGGTGGTCGTGGGTTGCTGAGGAGATGGAGTCTGCCTCAGTGGCCCACGATCACAAATCTCTATTTAACTCCATCAAAAAAGTAACCTGCAGCGCCACACCTATTACCATCATTAGGGGAAAAAACGGTGATCCAATCTCTGACCCCCAGGAACAGGTTTGCAGATTTGCTGAGCATTTCTGTGAGGTCCTGGGGGAGGGAAAATCCCTCAGCCAGGAAAACATCGTGGCACAAAGTGAGGATGACCCTGCTGAGGCTGCGGTGCCTCAAATATTGGAAGATGTCACCCCCTGTGAGTGGCTGGCTGAGGTGCCATCTGTTGAGGAAGTACTGAAGGCGATCCGGAGTCTTTGACCAGGAAAGGCAGCGGGCAGAGATGATCTCCCAAGCGAAATGCTGAGGGAGGGTGGCGTTTGTGCACAGACTGCCCTATATGACATCATAACAACGGTCTGGACCACTGGACGGGTTCCGCAGGATTGGAAGGATGCCCTGGTGGTCCCCCTTTTTAAGAAGGGGGACCGCACAGACTGTAACAACTACAGGGGTATCTCACTCAGTGTGCCGGGAAAGGTCCTGGCAAGGATTATTCAGCATTGCCTTGCCAGGCACGCTGAGGAGAGGCTTGTGGAGCCCCAATGCGGTTTCAGGATAGGGCGGTCCTGCACTGATGCCATATTTTCTGTCTGTCTGCTACAGCAGAGGTGTAGGGAATTCCAACAAGACCTACATCTCTGCTTTATTGACCTGGTCAAGGCCTATGATACCATCAGTAGGCCTGGGCTCTGGGTCGTTCTTCGTGCTTTTGGAGTACCTGACCCTCTGGTCACGCTCATTAAGGACCTTCATGATGGTGAGCGGGCCCGGGTAAAACTACGTGGCCGGGAGTCAGAGCCCTTCCCTGTACACCTTGGGGTGCGACAGGGATGTCCTCTGGCTCCCACATTATGTAACATCTATTTTGACCACGTAGTTCGTGAAGCCTTCAATAGCTGTACCGGGGGAATCTCCATATGGTACAGATACAATGGGAGGCTGATCGATGCCCGGGTGCGGTCAAGGGATGGCTCCCTATTGCTCAACCACGTTATGTATGCCGATGATTTGGTAATAGCTGCTCAGTCAGAGGAGGAGTTGGAGACGCTGCTGCTGAGACTGGAGCGTGCCACTAAGAGATGGGGCCTTACCATCAGCCCCACCAAAACTAAGCACCTGCCTGGGTATTTTGTACCATCGGACACTCCACCCCCAAAACTCCCAATCGGTGATGGGGCAGTTGTGGAGAGAGTGGAGAGTTTCCCATACCTGGGCAGTGTGCTTATGACCGGCTCCAGTTTAACAGCAGAGGTCTCCGAATCAGTCGAGCGGCAATATCTTTTCATCGGATGCGTAACGCTGTGTGGAAGCTACCTGGTCTGTCGCTCCGCAATAAGCTTCAGGTCTTCTCGGCCACGGTCATTCCCTCCCTTCTCTACGCTTGCGAAACGTGGACCCCCCTAATGGAACATCTTCGCCGGTTAGAAACAGGCTGACCTACCTACGATCAATCCTAGGTTTAACCAGGCTGAATTGTGTGAGGAGCTCACAAATCTTTGAAAGATCTGGGCAGGGTCCCATCGGTGAGCTCCTCCGGCAGGCAAGGCTGCGATGGCTGGGTCATGTAGCCCGCATGCCCAGCCACCGCATGCCGAAACAGCTTTTGTTTGGCCGGATTGAGGGGGCTAAGCGGGCGCGGCACGGGCTAGAGAAGAGATGGAGTGACGTGGTACAGGAGGCACGGGGCTAGAGAAGAGATGGAGTGACGTGGTACAGGAGGCACGGGGCTACAGAAGAGATGGAGTGATGTGGTACAGGAGGCACGGGGCTATCGAAGAGATGGAGTGATGTGGTACAGGAGGACGTGGAGCTGAGTGGACTTGCCGATGACTGGTACCAGCGGTGTCAAGATCGGCCTCTGTGGAGGAGGCTCGTGAAGGATGCTACTGGGCAGTTGGAGGCAGTCGCCCTCCAACAACAACGGAGGGCGGAGGAGCGACGCTCACAACAACGAGCGGAGCGCCGGGTGGCTAAAGCACAGCAGGTTGGCACAGTAGGGGGCACAGGTGGTGCATCAGCCAGTCATCTCAGTCAGTCGACCCGTGGCACCTGCTGGGTCTGCCCCGTGACCTCCTGCCAGCGGGCGTTCGACACTTCACGTGGCCTCAGGGTGCACATAGCCTGGCACAAGCGTCGTGGTGACGTCACCGCCACTTAGTGGCGAATGCCGGTTGTTGTGTAGGTGAGTATGTGCTGACAGAGGAGCAATGCACGAAACGTCTATTATATATTTATTATTGATCTGCTGGGATACATCCACTGCAAGAATTTTCCATGATCAATCAATAGACTATACAGTATATACAGTGTACACAGACAGTCTATACAGTAGACTATAACTACAGTGGGTGAGTGGGTGAGTGGGTGAGTGGGTGGGTGAGTAGGTGAGTGAGTGGGTGAGTGAGTGGGTGGGTGAGTGGGTGGGTGAGTGGGTGAGTGAGTGGGTGAGTGGGTGGGTGAGTGAGTGAGTGGGTGGGTGAGTAGGTCAGTGGGTGGGTGAGTGAGTGGGTGAGTGGGTGGGTGAGTGAGTGAGTGGGTGGGTGAGTGAGTGGGTGAGTGAGTGAGTGGGTGAGTGAGTGGGTGAGTGAGTGAGTGAGTGGGTGGGTGAGTGAGTGAGTGGGTGGGTGAGTGAGTGAGTGGATGGGTGAGTGAGTGAGTAGGTGAGTGAGTGGGTGATTGGTGAGTGAGTGAGTGGGTGGGTGAGTGGGTGGGTGAGTGGGTGGGTGGGTGAGTGGGTGGGTGGGTGAGTTGGTGGGTGAGTTGGTGGGTGAGTGGGTGGGTGGGTGAGTGGGTGGGTGGGTGTGTGGGTGTGTGGGTGAGTGGGTGAGTGGGTGGGTGAGTGGGTGGGTGGGTGAGTAGGTGAGTGGGTGGGTGGGTGAGTAGGTGAGTAGGTGAGTGGGTGGGTGAGTGGGTGAGTAGGTGAGTGAGTGGGTGGGTGAGTGGGTGAGTGGGTGGGTGAGTAGGTGAGTGGGTGGGTGAGTGAGTGGGTGGGTGGGTGAGTGAGTGGGTGAATGAGTGAGTGGGTGAGTTAGTGAGTGAGTGGGTGAGTGGGTGAGTGAGTGGGTGAGTTAGTGGGTGAGTGGGTGGGTGAGTAGGTGGGTGAGTGGGTGGGTGAGTGGGTCAGTGGGTGGGTGAGTGAGTGGGTGAGTGGGTGAGTAGGTGAGTGGGTGAGTGAGTGGGTGGGTGAGTAGGTGAGTGGGTGGGTGAGTAGGTGAGTGGGTGAGTGGGTGAGTGTTGAGTGGGTGAGTGAGTGGGTCAGTTAGTGAGTGGGTGGGTCAGTGGGTGAGTGAGTGGGTGGGTGAGTGGGTGAGTGAGTGCTGACTGGGTGAGTGCTAAGTGGGTGAGTGAGTGGGTAGGTCAGTGGGTGAGTGGGTTGGTCGGTGATTGAGTGGGTAGGTGGGTGAGTGAGTGAGTAGGTGAGTGGGTGATTGAGTAGGTGAGTGGGTGGGTGGGTGACTGAGTGAGTGAGTGGGTGAGTGAGTGCTGACTGGGTGAGTGCTAAGTGGGTGAGTGGGTGAGTGAGTGGGTAGGTCAGTGGGTGAGTGGGTTGGTCGGTGATTGAGTGGGTAGGTGGGTGAGTGAGTGAGTAGGTGAGTGGGTGATTGAGTAGGTGAGTGGGTGGGTGAGTGAGTGCTGAGTGAGTGGGTGAGTGAGTGCTGAGTGAGTGGGTGAGTGAGTGCTGAGTGAGTGGTGAGTGGGTGGGTGGGTGAGAGAGTGAGTGGGTGAGTGGTGAGTGGGTGAGTGGTGAGTGGGTGGGTGAGTGAGTGGGTGAGTGAGTGAGTGAGTGGGTGAGTGAGTGGGTGGGTGAGTGGGTGGGTGAGTAGGTGAGTGGTTGAGTGGGTGGGTGAGTGCTGAGTGGGTGAGTGAGTGGGTCAGTTAGTGAGTGGGTCAGTGGGTGAGTGAGTGGGTGGGTGACTGAATGGGTGAGTGAGTGCTGACTGGGTGAGTGGGTGAGTGAGTGAGTGAATAGGTGAGTGGGTGATTGAGTGGGTGAGTGGGTAGGTCAGTGGGTGAGTGGGTGGGTCAGTGAGTGAGTGGGTGGGTCGGTGATTGAGTGGGTGGGTGGGTGAGTGAGTGGGTGAGTGAGTGGGTGGGTGAGTGGGTGAGTGGTGAGTGGGTGAGTGGGTGAGTGAGTGGGTGAGTGGGTGGGTGAGTGGGTGGGTGAGTGAGTGAGTGAGTGGGTGAGTGGGTGAGTGAGTGAGTGCTGAGTGGGTGAGTGTCACCATCAACAGGCCTCGCATCAGCCAATCACAGCGCCCCAATAAATGAAATGCAAACCCTATGCAAATTAGCACTCCCCCAATATGCAAATGACATGTTAATGTTACATCAATTACATCACAAGTACATGTTAATATATCTCATATAATTGCATCTTATCTTCTTAAATATATGTTAATGCGGTTGCGTAGATGTGCTAATTGTACTCGAATGATATCGTTTAGTTGATTGGTTACCTTGGGAACCATTTAGCTTAGACCCAGCGATTATGTCTGGCTATGCAAATGAGGTAACGATATGCAAATTTGGGAAACTCACCCACTCAGTCACTCACCCACTCACTCACTCAGTCACTCAGTCACTCACTCACCCACTCACTCACTCACCCACTCAGTCACTCACCCAGTCACTCACTCACTCAGTCACTCACTCAGTCACTCACCCACTCACTCACCCACTCAGTCACTCACTCACCCACTCAGTCAATCACTCAGTCACTCACCCACTCACTCAGTCGCTCACCCAGTCACTCACTCACTCACTCAGTCACTCACTCACCCACTCAGTCACTCACCCAGTCACTCACTCACCCACTCAGTCACTCACCCAGTCACTCACTCACCCACTCACTCACCCACTCAGTCGCTCACCCACTCACTCACCCACTCAGTCACTCACTCACCCACTCAGTCAATCACTCAGTCACTCACCCACTCACTCAGTCACTCACCCAGTCACTCACTCAGTCACTCACCCACTCACTCACTCACCGACTCAGTCACTCACCCAGTCACTCACCCAGTCACTCACCCACTTAAGTCACGCACCTGGTGAGAGGGTGACTGAGTGGGTGAGTGAGTGAGTGGGTGAGTGAGTGAGTGACTGACTGAGTGACTGACTGACTGAGTGACTGACTGAGTGACTGACTGAGTGACTGACTGAGTGACTGACTGACTGACTTAGTGACTGAGTGACTGACTGAGTGACTGACTGACTGAGTGACTGACTGAGTGACTGACTGAGTGAGTGACTGACTGAGTGACTGAGTGAGTGACTGACTGAATGACTGAGTGAGTGACTGAGTGACTGACTGAATGACTGAGTGAGTGACTAACTGAGTGACTGACTGAGTGACTGACTGAGTGACTGAGTGACTGACTGACTGAGTGACTCACTGACTGACTGAGTGACTGACTGACTGAGTGACTGACTGAGTGACTGACTGACTGAGTGACTGACTGAGTGACTGACTGACTCACTGACTGACTGAGTGACTGACTGACTGAGTGACTGACTGAGTGAGTGACTGACTGAGTGAGTGACTGACTGAGTGACTGACTGACTGAGTGACTGACTGAGTGACTAAGTGACTGACTGAGTGACTGACTGAGTGACTGACTGAGTGACTGACTGACTGACTTAGTGACTGAGTGACTGACTGAGTGACTGAGTGACTGACTGACTGACTGAGTGACTGACTGACTGAGTGACTGACTGAGCAACTGACTGAGTGACTGACTGAGTGACTGACTGAGTGACTGACTGAGTGAGTGACTGACTGAGTGACTGAGTGAGTGACTGACTGAATGACTGACTGAGTGACTGAGTGACTGAGTTAATGACTGAGTGACTGAGTGACTGAGTGAGTGACTGAGTGACTGAGTGACTGACTGAGTGACTGACTGACTGAGTGACTGACTGAGTGACTAACTGAGTGACTGAGTGACTGACTGACTGAGTGACTCACTGACTGACTGAGTGACTGACTGACTGAGTGACTGACTGAGTGACTGACTGACTGAGTGACTGACTGAGTGACTGACTGAGTGACTGACTGACTCACTGACTGACTGACTGAGTGAGTGACTGACTGAGTGAGTGACTGACTGAGTGACTGACTGACTGAGTGACTGACTGAGTGACTGAGTGACTGACTGAGTGACTGACTGACTGAGTGACTGACTGAGTGACTGAGTGACTGACTGACTGAGTGACTGACTGACTGAGTGACTGAGTGACTGACTGACTGAGTGACTGAGTGACTGAGTGACTGACTGACTGAGTGACTGACTGAGTGACTGACTGACTGAGTGACTGACTGAGTGACTGAGTGACTGACTGACTGAGTGACTGACTGAGTGACTGACTGAGTGACTGACTGACTGAGTGACTGACTGAGTGACTGACTGACTGAGTGACTGACTGAGTGACTGAGTGACTGACTGAGTGACTGAGTGACTGAGTGACTGACTGACTGAGTGACTGACTGAGTGACTAACTGACTGAGTGACTGACTGAGTGACTAACTGACTGACTGAGTGACTGACTGAGTGACTGAGTGACTGACTGACTGAGTGAGTGACTGAGTGACTGAGTGACAGTGACTGACTGACTGACTGACTGAGTGACTGACTGAGTGAGTGACTGAGTGACTGAGTGACTGACTGAGTGACTGACTGACTGAGTGAGTGACTGAGTGACTGACTGAGTGACTGAGTGACTGACTGACTGACTGAGTGACTGACTGAGTGACTGACTGACTTAGTGACTGAGTGACTGACTGAGTGACTGAGTGACTGACTGACTGAGTGACTGACTGAGTGACTGAGTGAGTGACTGACTGAATGACTGAATGACTGAGTGAGTGACTGACTGAATGACTGAGTGAGTGACTAACTGAGTGACTGACTGAGTGACTGACTGAGTGACTGACTGAGTGACTGAGTGACTGACTGAGTGACTGACTGACTGAGTGACTGACTGAGTGACTGACTGACTCACTGACTGACTGAGTGACTGAGTGAGTGACTGACTGAATGACTGAGTGAGTGACTGAGTGACTGACTGAATGACTGAGTGAGTGACTGACTGAGTGACTGACTGAGTGACTGACTGAGTGACTGAGTGACTGACTGAGTGACTGACTGACTGAGTGACTGACTGAGTGACTGAGTGAGTGACTGACTGAATGACTGAGTGAGTGACTGAGTGACTGACTGAATGACTGAGTGAGTGACTAACTGAGTGACTGACTGACTGACTGAGTGACTGACTGAGTGACTGAGTGACTGACTGAGTGACTGACTGACTGAGTGACTGACTGAGTGACTGACTGACTCACTGACTGACTGAGTGACTGACTAACTGACTGAGTGAGTGACTGAGTGAGTGACTGAGTGAGTGACTGACTGACTAAGTGACTGACTGAGTGACTGACTGACTGACTGACTCACTGACTGACTGAGTGACTGACTAACTGACTGAGTGAGTGACTGAGTGAGTGACTGAGTGAGTGACTGACTGAGTGAGTGACTGACTGAGTGACTGACTGAGTGACTGACTAACTGACTGAGTGACTGAGTGAGTGACTGACTGAGTGACTGAGTGAGTGACTGACTGAGTGACTGACTGAGTGACTGACTGACTGAGTGACTGACTGAGTGACTGACTGAGTGACTGACTGAGTGACTGAGTGACTGACTGAGTGACTGACTGAGTGACTGAGTGAGTGACTGAGTGACTGACTGAGTGACTGAGTGAGTGACTGAGTGACTGACTGAGTGATTGACTGACTGAGTGACTGAGTGACTGACTGACTGAGTGACTGACTGACTGAGTGACTGAGTGACTGACTGACTGAGTGACTGAGTGACTGACTGAGTGACTGACTAACTAAGTGACTGAGTGACTGACTGAGTGACTGACTGAGTGACTGAGTGAGTGACTGACTGAGTGACTGACTGACTGAGTGACTGACTGAGTGACTGACTGAGTGACTGACTGACTGAGTGACTGACTGAGTGACTGACTGAGTGACTGACTGAGTGACTGAGTGACTGACTAACTAAGTGACTGACTGAGTGACTGACTAAGTGACTGACTGAGTGACTGACTGAGTGACTAACTAAGTGACTGACTGAGTGACTGACTAACTAAGTGACTAACTAAGTGACTGACTGAGTGACTGACTGACTGACTGAGTGACTGAGTGACTGACTGACTGAGTGACTGAGTGACTGACTGACTGAGTGACTGACTAACTAAGTGACTGACTGACTGAGTGACTGAGTGACTGACTGACTGACTGAGTGACTGAGTGACTGACTAACTAAGTGACTGACTGACTGAGTGACTGACTGACTGAGTGACTAACTAAGTGACTGAGTGACTGACTGACTGAGTGACTGAGTGACTGACTGACTGAGGGACTGACTGACTAACTGACTGACTGAGTGACTGACTCACTGAGCGGTGTCGCCTTGGTACAGTGCGTTCCAGCGCTCTGATGCGGCACCATGTGTACAGTGGGCAGTGTGTACAGTGATACAGTGTGTACAGTGATACAGTGCGTACAGTGAACTTATTTCCGTGACGTCTTAGAGATTACAGTGATGGTGGTGGTGATGGTGATGATGGTGGTGATGGTGGTGATGATGGTGGTGATGATGGTGGTGGTGGTGATGGTGGTGGTGATGGTGGTGGTGATGATGGTGGTGATGATGGTGGTGGTGATGGTGGTGGTGGTGATGATGGTGATGGTGGT
Source organism: Petromyzon marinus (assembly GCF_010993605.1). Taxonomy (NCBI): domain Eukaryota; kingdom Metazoa; phylum Chordata; class Hyperoartia; order Petromyzontiformes; family Petromyzontidae; genus Petromyzon; species Petromyzon marinus. The sequence continues at coordinate 16,260 of NW_022638485.1, forward strand.
GATGATGATGATGGTAGTGGTGATGATGGTGGTGGTGATGGTGGTGATGGTGGTGGTGATGATGGTGGTGATGGTGGTGGTGATGGTGGTGGTGGTGATGGTGGTGGTGGTGATGGTGGTGATGGTGGTGGTGGTGATGGTGGTGGTGATGGTGGTGGTGGTGATGGTGGTGATGGTAGTGGTGATGATGGTGGTGGTGATGGTGGTGATGGTGGTGGTGGTGGTGGTGATGATGGTGGTGGTGGTGATGGTGGTGGTGGTGATGATGGTGGTGATGATGGTGGTGGTAGTGGTGATGATGGTGGTGGTGGTGATGATGGTGATGGTGGTGATGGTGGTGGTGGTGATGGTGGTGATGGTGATGATGGTGATGGTGGTGGTGGTGATGATGGTGATGGTGGTGATGGTGGTGGTGATGATGGTGGTGGTGATGATGGTGGTGGTGATGGTGATGATGGTGATGGTGGTGATGGTGATGGTGGTGATGGTGGTGGTGGTGATGGTGGTGATGGTGGTGGTGGTGATGGTGGTGATGATGGTGGTGATGGTGGTGATGATGGTGGTGATGGTGGTGATGATGGTGGTGGTGGTGATGGTGGTGGTGATGGTGGTGGTGATGGTGGTGGTGATGGTGGTGGTGATGGTGGTGATGGTGATGGTGATGATGGTGGTGATGGTGATGGTGGTGGTGATGATGGTGATGGTGGTGATGATGAAGATGGTGGTGATGGTGATGGTGGTGATGGTGGTGATGGTGGTGATGATGGTGATGGTGGTGGTGGTGATGGTGGTGATGGTGATGGTGGTGGTGATGGTGATGGTGGTGATGGTGATGGTGGTGATGGTGGTGATGGTGGTGATGATGGTGATGGTGGTGGTGGTGATGGTGGTGATGGTGATGGTGGTGGTGATGGTGGTGGTGATGGTGATGGTCTAGGTAGGGATGACTCCTGTGGCTAACAGGATGATGATGGTGAGGATGATGGTGAGGATGGTGATGATGATGACCCAGGTTTTGACGTTTCGCCACCAGGCCCTGCGCAGGATCTGGGTAGATGTCTTCTGGAAGGCGCCAGCCTGAATCATCAACAACATCAACAACAACATCAACATTAATAACAACATCAACATCATCAACAACATCATCAACAACATCAACAACAACATCAACAACAACATCAACATCATCAACATCAACAACAACATCAACAACAAGAACAACAACAACATCAACATCATCAACATCATCAACAACATCATCAACATCAACAACAACATCAACAACATCATCAACATCATCAACAACAACATCAACAACAACATCAACATCATCAACATCAACAACAACATCAACAACAAGAACAACAACAACAACATCAACATCAACATCATCAACATCATCAACAACATCATCAACAACATCATCAACAACATCATCAACATCAACAACAACATCAACAACATCATCAACAACAACATCATCAACATCATCAACAACAATAACAACATCAACAACATCAACAACAACATCTACAACAACATCATCAACATCATCAACAACATCAACAACAACAACATCAACAACAACATCATCAACAACAATAACAACATCAACAACATCAACAACAGCAACTACTACTACAACAACAACATCAACAACAACATCATCAACAACAATAACAACAACATCAACAACAACAACATCTACAACAACATCAACATCATCAACAACAATAACAACATCAACAATAACAACAACATCAACAACAACATCAGCAACAACATCAACAACATCATCAACATCAACATCATCAACATCAACAACAACAACATCATCAACAACATCATCAACAACAATAACAACAACAACAACAACAACATCAGCAACAACATCAACAACATCAACAACAACATCATCAACAACATCAACAACAACATCATCAACATCAACATCATCAACAACATCAACAACATCAACATCAACAACATCAACTACTACTACAACAACATCAACAACATCTACAACAACATCAACAACATCATCAACAACAATAACAACAACATCAACAACATCTACAACATCAACAACAACATCTACAACATCATCAACATCATCATCAACAACAATAACAACAACAACATCAGCAACAACATCAACAACAACATCATCAACAACAACATCATCAACAACATCAACAACAACATCATCAACATCATCAACAACAATAACAACATCAACAACATCAACATCAACAACATCAACAACAACATCTACAACAACATCAACAACATCATCAACAACAATAACAACAACAACATCTACAACAACAACATCAACATCTACAACAACATCATCAACATCATCAACAACAATAACAACATCAACAATAACATCAGCAACAACATCAACAACAACATCATCAACATCAACAACAACATCATCATCAACAACAACAACTTCAACCATCAACAACAACATCAACAATATCAACAACAACAACAACATCACCAACATCAACAACATCATCAACACCACCATCACCACCACCATCACCACCATCACCATCATCACCACCATCATCACCACCATCACCACCATCGCCATCACCACCATCACCACCACCACCATCACCACCACCATCACCATCATCACCACCACCACCATCACCACCATCACCATCATCACCACCACCATCACCACCACCATCACCATCACCACCATCACCATCACCACCATCACCACCATCACCATCATCACCACCATCATCACCACCATCATCACCATTATCACCATCATCATCACCACCACCATCACCACCACCATCACCATTACCACCACCATCACCACCACTACCATCACCACCACCACCATCACCACCACCACCATCACCACCACCATCACCACCATCACCACCACCACCACCACCATCACCACCATCACCACCACCATCACCACCATCACCATCACCACCATTACCACCATCATCATCACCATCACCACCATCACCACCATCACCACCACCACCATCACCACCACCACCACCATCACCACCACCACCACCATCACCACCACCATCACCACCACCACCATCATCACCACCATCACCACCACCACCATCACCACCACCACCATCACCACCATCACCACCATCACCACCACCATCACCACCACCACCACCATCACCATCACCACCACCACCACCATCACCACCATCATCATCATCACCATCACCACCATCATCACCACCATCATCACCACCATCACCACCATCACCATCACCACCATCATCACCACCATCATCACCACCACCACCACCATCACCACCACCATCACCATCACCACCATCATCACCACCATCACCACCATCACCATCACCACCACCACCATCACCACCATCATCACCACCATCACCACCACCACCATCACCACCATCACCACCATCACCACCACCATCACCACCATCACCACCACCACCACCATCACCACCACCACCATCACCACCACCACCACCATCACCACCATCACCACCATCACCATCACCACCATCACCACCAACACCACCACCATCACCACCATCACCACCACCACCATCACCACCACCACCATCACCACCATCATCACCACCATCACCACCATCACCATCACCACCACCACCATCACCACCATCATCACCACCATCACCACCACCACCATCACCACCATCACCACCATCACCACCACCATCACCACCATCACCACCACCACCACCATCACCACCACCACCATCACCACCACCACCACCATCACCACCATCACCACCATCACCATCACCACCATCACCACCAACACCACCACCATCACCACCATCACCACCACCACCATCACCACCACCACCACCATCACCACCATCACCACCATCATCACCACCACCACCATCACCACCACCTTCACCGTGTTTTGTAGTTCAACTGTTTTGTCCACCAAGTCGTCCAGACGCTCGCCCCGCTGAAGGACTTTCTCCACATTGTCCACCATCACCCCCTTCACTCCCTCCACCTGCAGGCACAGAGTCACCCATCAGTAGAGTCACCCATCAGTAGAGTCACCCATCAGTAGAGTCACCCAACAGTAGAGTCACCGATCGGTAGAGTCACCCTTCAGTAGAGTCACCCTTCACTAGAGTCACCCTTCAGTAGAGTCACCCAACAGTAGAGTCACCCTTCAGTAGAGTCACCCATCAGTAGAGTCACCCATCACTATCAGTAGAGTCACCCATCAGTAGAGTCACCCATCAGTAGAGTCACCCTTCAGTAGAGTCACCCTTCACTAGAGTCACCATCACTAGAGTCACCCTTCAGTAGAGTCACCCTTCACTAGAGTCACCCTTCACTACCACTATAGTCACCCTTCACTATAGTCACCCTTCACTACCACTATAGTCACCCTTCACTACCACTATAGTCACCCTTCACTACCACTATAGTCACCCTTCACTACCACTATAGTCACCCTTCACTACCACTATAGTCACCCTTCACTACCACTATAGTCACACTTCACTACCACTATAGTCACCCTTCACTATAGTCACCCTTCACTATAGTCACCCTTCACTACCACTATAGTCACCCTTCACTACCACTATAGTCACCCTTCACTACCACTATAGTCACCCTTCACTACCACTATAGTCACCCTTCACTACCACTATAGTCACCCTTCACTACCACTATAGTCACACTTCACTACCACTATAGTCACCCTTCACTATAGTCACCCTTCACTATAGTCACCCTTCACTACCACTATAGTCACCCTTCACTACCACTATAGTCACCCTTCACTACCACTATAGTCACCCTTCACTATAGTCACCCTTCACTATAGTCACCCTTCACTACCTCCTCACTGAGGGGGCATGTCCACACTGAGGGGGGCGTGTCCTCACTGAGGGGGCGTGGCATCACTGAGGGGGCGTTGCATCACTGAGGAGGCGTGGCCTCACCGAGGGGGGCGTGTCCTCACTGAGGGAGCGTGGCCTCACTGAGGGGGGCGTGTCCTCACGGAGGTTGTGTGGCATCACTTAGGGGGCGTGGCATCACTTAGGGGGCGTGGCATCACTGAGGGGCGTGTCCTCACTGAGGGGGCGTGGCCTCACCGAGGGGGCGTGGCCTAACCGGGGGGGGGCGTGGCCTAACTGAGGGGGCCTGTCCTCGCCGAGGGGGCGTGGCCTCGCTGAGGGGGGCGTGGCATCACTGAGGGGGCGTGGCATCACTGAGGGGGCGTGGCATCACTGAGGGGGCGTGTTGACTAGTTGTTGTGGTGGTAGTTGTTGTGGTGGTTGTTGTTGTGGTTGTTGTGGTAGTTGTTGTGGTAGTTGTTGTGGTAGTTGTTGTGGTGGTTGTTGTGGTAGTTGTTGTGGTAGTTGTTGTGGTGGTTGTTGTTGTGGTTGTTGTGGTAGTTGTTGTGGTAGTTGTTGTGGTAGTTGTTGTGATGGTTGTTGTGGTAGTTGTTGTGGTTGTTGTGGTGGTTGTTGTTGTGGTTGTTGTGGTAGTTGTTGTGGTAGTTGTTGTGGTGGTTGTTGTTGTGGTGGTTGTTGTGGTAGTTGTTGTGGTAGTTGTTGTGGTGGTTGTTGTGGTAGTTGTTGTGGTAGTTGTTGTGGTGGTTGTTGTGGTAGTTGTTGTGGTAGTTGTTGTGGTGGTTGTTGTGGTAGTTGTTGTGATGGTTGTTGTGGTATTTGTTGTGGTTGTTGTGGTGGTTGTTGTTGTGGTTGTTGTGGTAGTTGTTGTGGTAGTTGTTGTGGTAGTTGTTGTTGTGGTAGTTGTGGTGGTAGTTGTTGTGGTAGTTGTTGTGGTGGTTGTTGTGGTAGTTGTTGTGGTAGTTGTTGTGGTAGTTGTTGTGATGGTTGTTGTGGTAGTTGTTGTGGTGGTTGTTGTTGTTGTAGTTGTTGTGGTTGTTGTTGTAGTGGTTGTTGTGGTGGTTGTTGTGGTAGTTGTTGTTGTTGTGGTGGTTGTTGTGGTAGTTGTTGTGGTAGTTGTTGTTGTTGTAGTTGTTGTGGTGGTTGTTGTGGTAGTTGTTGTGGTGGTTGTTGTTGTGGTTGCTGTGGTAGTTGTTGTGGTGGTTGTTGTGGTAGTTGTTGTGGTAGTTGTTGTTGTGGTTGTTGTGGTAGTTGTTGTGGTGGTTGTTGTGGTGGTTGTTGTTGTGGTGGTTGTTGTGGTTGTTGTTGTGGTAGTTGTTGTTGTGATAGTTGTTGTGGTAGTTGTTGTGGTAGTTGTTGTGGTAGTTGTTGTGGTAGTTGTTGTGGTAGTTGTTGTGGTAGTTGTTGTGGTGGTTGTTGTGGTTGTTGTTGTGGTAGTTGTTGTTGTGATAGTTGTTGTGGTAGTTGTTGTGGTAGTTGTTGTGGTAGTTGTTGTGGTTGTTGTTGTGGTAGTTGTTGTGGTAGTTGTTGTGGTAGTTGTTGTGGTGGTTGTTGTTGTGGTAGTTGTTGTGGTGGTTGTTGTGGTAGTTGTTGTGGTGGTTGTTGTGGTGGTAGTTGTTGTGGTGGTTGTTGTGATAGTTGTTGTGGTAGTTGTTGTGGTAGTTGTTGTGGTAGTTGTTGTGGTAGTTGTTGTGGTGGTTGTTGTGGTAGTTGTTGTAGTAGTAGTTGTTGTGGTAGTTGTTGTGGTGGTTGTGGTGGTAGTTGTTGTGGTGGTTGTTGTGGTAGTTATTGTGGTGGTTGTTGTGGTGGTTGTTGTGGTGGTTGTTGTGGTGGTTGTTGTGGTAGTTGTTGTGGTGGTTGTTGTGGTGGTTGTTGTGATGGTTGTTGTGGTAGTTGTTGTGGTGGTGGTTGTGGTGGTTGTTGTGGTAGTTGTTGTGGTAGTGGTTGTGGTAGTTGTTGTGGTGGTTGTTGTGGTAGTTGTTGTGGTGGTTGTTGTGGTAGTTGTTGTTGTGGTAGTTGTTGTGGTGGTTGTTGTGGTAGTTGTTGTGGTTGTTGTGGTGGTTGTTGTTGTGGTAGTTGTTGTGGTAGTTGTTGTGGTAGTTGTTGTGGTGGTTGTTGTTGTGGTAGTTGTTGTGGTGGTTGTGGTGGTAGTTGTTGTGGTGGTTGTTGTGGTAGTTGTTGTGGTAGTTGTTGTGGTTGTTGTTGTGGTAGTTGTTGTGGTAGTTGTTGTGGTAGTTGTTGTGGTGGTTGTTGTTGTGGTTGTTGTGGTAGTTGTTGTGGTAGTTGTTGTGGTGGTTGTTGTGGTAGTTGTTGTGGTGGTTGTTGTGGTGGTAGTTGTTGTGGTGGTTGTTGTGATAGTTGTTGTGGTAGTTGTTGTGGTAGTTGTTGTGGTAGTTGTTGTGGTAGTTGTTGTGGTGGTTGTTGTGGTAGTTGTTGTAGTAGTAGTTGTTGTGGTAGTTGTTGTGGTGGTTGTGGTGGTAGTTGTTGTGGTGGTTGTTGTGGTAGTTGTTGTGGTGGTTGTTGTGGTGGTTGTTGTGGTGGTTGTTGTGGTGGTTGTTGTGGTAGTTGTTGTGGTGGTTGTTGTGGTGGTTGTTGTGATGGTTGTTGTGGTAGTTGTTGTGGTGGTGGTTGTGGTGGTTGTTGTGGTAGTTGTTGTGGTAGTGGTTGTGGTAGTTGTTGTGGTGGTTGTTGTGGTAGTTGTTGTGGTGGTTGTTGTGGTAGTTGTTGTGGTAGTTGTTGTGGTAGTTGTTGTGGTAGTTGTTGTGGTGGTTGTTGTGGTAGTTGTTGTGGTGGTTGTTGTGGTGGTTGTTGTGATGGTTGTTGTGGTAGTTGTTGTGGTGGTGGTTGTGGTGGTTGTTGTGGTAGTTGTTGTGGTAGTGGTTGTGGTAGTTGTTGTGGTGGTTGTTGTGGTAGTTGTTGTGGTGGTTGTTGTGGTAGTTGTTGTTGTGGTAGTTGTTGTGGTGGTTGTTGTGGTAGTTGTTGTGGTAGTTGTTGTGGTAGTTGTTGTGGTGGTTGTTGTGGTTGTGAACCTGTATACGGAGTTCCTCGACTCTGGTTGTTGCTTGAGATGACGTCTCCTGAACCACCACAACAACAACATCACTAGTTAACAACATCACTAGTTAACAACAACAACATCACTAGTTAACAACAACAACATCACTAGTTAACAACATCACTAGTTAACAACATCACTAGTTAACAACATCACTAGTTAACAACATCACTAGTTAACAACAACAACATCACTAGTTAACAACATCACTAGTTAACAACAACAACATCACTAGTTAACAACATCACTAGTTAACAACATCAACATCACTAGTTAACAACATCACTAGTTAACAACATCACTAGTTAACAACAACAACATCACTAGTTAACAACAACATCACTAGTTAACAACATCACTAGTTAACAACATCAACATCACTAGTTAACAACAACATCACTAGTTAACAACATCACTAGTTAACAACATCACTAGTTAACAACATCACTAGTTAACAACAACAACATCACTAGTTAACAACAACAACATCACTAGTTAACAACATCACTAGTTAACAACAACAACATCACTAGTTAACAACATCACTAGTTAACAACAACATCACTAGTTAACAACATCACTAGTTAACAACATCACTAGTTAACAACAACAACATCACTAGTTAACAACATCACTAGTTAACAACATCACTAGTTAACAACAACAACATCACTAGTTAACAACAACAACATCACTAGTTAACAACATCACTAGTTAACAACATCACTAGTTAACAACAACAACATCACTAGTTAACAACATCAACATCACTAGTTAACAACATCAACATCACTAGTTAACAACATCACTAGTTAACAACATCACTAGTTAACAACATCAACATCACTAGTTAACAACATCACTAGTTAACAACAACAACATCACTAGTTAACAACATCACTAGTTAACAACAACAACATCACTAGTTAACAACAACAACATCACTAGTTAACAACAACAACATCACTAGTTAACAACATCACTAGTTAACAACAACAACATCACTAGTTAACAACATCACTAGTTAACAACATCACTAGTTAACAACATCACTAGTTAACAACAACAACATCACTAGTTAACAACAACAACATCACTAGTTAACAACAACAACATCACTAGTTAACAACATCACTAGTTAACAACAACAACATCACTAGTTAACAACATCACTAGTTAACAACAACAACATCACTAGTTAACAACAACAACATCACTAGTTAACAACATCACTAGTTAACAACATCACTAGTTAACAACAACAACATCACTAGTTAAACAACATCACTAGTTAACAACATCACTAGTTAACAACAACAACATCACTAGTTAACAACATCACTAGTTAACAACAACAACATCACTAGTTAACAACATCAACATCACTAGTTAACAACATCAACATCACTAGTTAACAACATCACTAGTTAACAACATCACTAGTTAACAACAACAACATCACTAGGTAAACAACAAACAAACATCACTAGTTAACAACATCACTAGTTAACAACATCACTAGTTAACAACAACAACATCACTAGTTAACAACATCAACATCACTAGTTAACAACATCAACATCACTAGTTAACAACATCACTAGTTAACAACATCACTAGTTAACAACATCACTAGTTAACAACATCACTAGTTAACAACAACAACATCACTAGTTAACAACATCACTAGTTAACAACAACAACATCACTAGTTAACAACAACATCACTAGTTAACAACAACAACATCACTAGTTAACAACATCACTAGTTAACAACAACAACATCACTAGTTAACAACATCACTAGTTAACAACATCACTAGTTAACAACATCACTAGTTAACAACAACAACATCACTAGTTAACAACAACAACATCACTAGTTAACAACAACAACATCACTAGTTAACAACATCACTAGTTAACAACAACAACATCACTAGTTAACAACAACAACATCACTAGTTAACAACAACAACATCACTAGTTAACAACAACAACATCACTAGTTAACAACATCACTAGTTAACAACAACAACATCACTAGTTAACAACATCACTAGTTAACAACATCATAGTTAACAACAACAACATCACTAGTAACAACATCACTAGTTAACAACATCACTAGTTAACAAATCACTAGTTAACAACAACAACATCACTAGTTAACAACATCACTAGTTAACAACATCACTAGTTAACAACAACAACATCACTAGTTAACAACATCACTAGTTAACAACATCACTAGTTAACAACATCAACATCACTAGTTAACAACAACAACATCACTAGTTAACAACATCACTAGTTAACAACACACTATTTAACACACATCATAGTGTAACGAACATACTATTAACACATCACTAGTTAACAAACAATCAACATCATCTAGTTAAACAACAACAACATCACTAGTTACCAACATCAACATCACTAGTTAACAACACATCACTAGTCTAACAAAACATCACTAGTTAACAACAACATCACGTAGTTAAACAACAAACATCATCATAGTTAACAACAACAACATCACTAGTTAACACACAACATCACTAGTTAACAACACAACATCACTAGTTAACAACAACAATCCATCACTAGTTACAACATCACTAGGTAACATCATCACTAGTTTAACAACATCACTAGTTAACAACAACATCACTAGTTAACAACAAACATCCTAGTTACACATCACGTTACACAACATCACTTTATCACTAGTTAACAACAACAACCATCAGCTAGTTAACCAACATCACTAGTTAACACAACAACATCACTAGTTAACAACAACAAAACATCACTAGTTTAACCAGCAACATCACTAGTTAACAACATCACTAGTTAACAACCATCACTAGTTAACAACAACATCACTAGTTAACAACAACAACATCACTAGTTAACAACATCACTAGTTAACAACATTCAACTATCACTAGGTTAACAACAACTCACTAGTTAACAACATCACTAGTTAACAACAACAATCACTAGTTAACAACATTCACTAACAACATCACTAGTTAACAACAACAACATCCCTAGTTAACAACAACAACTCACTAGTTCAAACAACCATCACTATTCACAACATCCAACTAGTTCACCAACAACAATCACTAGTTAACACCAACAACATCACTAGTTAACAACTATCAACATCACTAGTTAACAACATCACTAGTTAACAACATCACTAGTTAACAACAACAACATCACTAGTTAACAACAAACAACATCACTAGTTAACAACAACATCCACTAGTTAACAACAACATCACTAAGTTTAACAACATCACTAGTTAACCAACAACATCACTAGTTAAAAACACACAACATCACAGTAACAACATCACTAGTTAACTAGTTAACATCACTAGTTAACTAGGTAACATCACTAGTTAACAAACATCACCTAGTCTAACAACATCAACATCACTAGTTAACAACCTCATTAGTTAACAACATCACTAGTTAACAACAACAACATCACTATGTTAACAAACATCACTAGTTAACAACATCAACATCACTAGTTAACAATACATCACTAGTTAACTAGTTAACATCACTAGTTAACTAGTTAACATCACTAGTTAACACTAGTTAACATCACTAGTTAACACTAGTTAACATCACTAGTTAACAAACACACACTAGTTAACATCACTCACCTAGTTAACAACAACAACATCACTAGTTAACACCAAACAACATCAATAAGTTAACAACAACACTCACTAGTTACATACATCAGCCTAGTTTAAACAACATCACTAGTTTAACAACAACAACAACACTAGTTAAAAACAACATCACTAGTTAACAACATCACTATTACAAAATCACTAGTTGACAACACAACATCACTAGTTAACACAACCACATCACTAGTTACAACAACAACATCACTAGTTAACAACATCACTAGTTAACAACAATCAACATCACTAGTTACACAACATCACTAGTTAACAACATCACTAGTTAACAACACCTCACTAGTTAACAACACAACATCACTAGTACAACAAACAATCACTAGTTAACAACAGCACTAGTTAACAAAGAAACAACATCACTATTTAACAACATAACAGTTAACAACATCACTAGTTAACAACATCACTAGTTAACAACAATCACCATCACTAGTTAACAACATCAACATCACTAGTTAACAACATCACTATTAAGCAACAATCAACATCAATAGTTAACAAAACATCACTATGTCACACATCACTAGTTTACAACAACAACATCCACTAGTTAACAACTATCACTAGTTAACAACATCAACATCACTAGTTTAACAAACAATCAACATCACTAGTTACAACATCAACATCACTAGTTGTAACAACAATCACATCACTAGTTAAACAATACAAACAAACATCACTAGTTACAACAACATC
>NW_022638486.1:0-28636 GCF_010993605.1 Petromyzon marinus
CAATGGCGGCTCACGCAAGCGACGTCTACAGAGAGAGGCTTCGATGCCTCGGAGGGTTGGATCACGTCGTGAGCCATGGTGGGTGGGTGGTGGTGGTGATGGTGGTGGTGGTGGGTGGTGGGTGGTGGTGGTGGGTGAGAGTGGTGGTGGTGGTGGTGATGGTGGTGGTGATGGTGGTGGTGATGGTGGTGGTGGTGATGGTGATGGTGGTGATGGTGGTGGTGATGGTGGTGGTGGTGATGGTGGTGGTGGTGGTGGTGATGGTGGTGGTGGTGATGGTGGGTGGGTGGTGGGTGAGATGATGGTGGTGGTGGGTGGGTGGTGGTGGTGGTGATGGTGGTGGTGGGTGGGTGGTGATGGTGGTGGGTGGGTGGTGGGTGGGTGGATGGTGGGTGGGTGGGTGGGTGGTGGTGATGGTGGTGGTGGGTGGGTGGGTGGTGATGGTGGTGATGGTGATGGTGGTGATGGTGGTAGTGGTGGTGATGGTGGTAGTGGTGATGGTGGTGGTGGTGATGGTGGTCGTGGTGGTGGTGATGGTGGTGGTGATGGTGGTGGTGATGGTGGTGATGATGGTGGTGGTGGTGGTGGGTGGGTGGGTGGTGGTGGTGATGGTGGTGGTGGTGATGGTGGTGGGTGGGTGGTGGTGGTGGTGGGTGGGTGGTGGTGGTGTTGAGAGTGGTGATGGTGGTGATGTGTGTGTGTGTCACTGTGTGTGTGTCTCAGTGTGTGTCTGTGTGAGACAGCTGTCTGAGAGTCGTGATGAGGAGTCTCACTGTGTGTGTGTGTCACTGTGTGTGTCACTGTGTGTGTGTCACTGTGTGTGTATCACTGTGTGTGTGTCACTGTGTGTGTGTATCACTGTGTGTGTATCACTGTGTGTGTGTGTCACTGTGTGTGTGTCACTGTGTGTGTGTCACTGTGTGTGTCACTGTGTGTGTGTCACTGTGTGTGTGTATCACTGTGTGTGTGTCACTGTGTGTGTGTGTCACTGTGTGTGTATCACTGTGTGTGTCACTGTGTGTGTGTCACTGTGTGTGTGTATCACTGTGTGTGTGTCACTGTGTGTGTGTGTCACTGTGTGTGTATCACTGTGTGTGTCACTGTGTGTGTGTCACTGTGTGTGTGTATCACTGTGTGTGTGTCACTGTGTGTGTGTATCACTGTGTGTGTCACTGTGTGTGTGTCACTGTGTGTGTGTATCACTGTGTGTGTGTATCACTGTGTGTGTGTATCACTGTGTGTGTATCACTGTGTGTGTATCACTGTGTGTGTATCACTGTGTGTGTGTGTCACTGTGTGTGTATCACTGTGTGTGTATCACTGTGTGTGTGTCACTGTGTGTGTCACTGTGTGTGTGTGTCACTGTGTGTGTGTCACTGTGTGTGTGTCACTGTGTGTGTGTGTCACTGTGTGTGTGTGTCACTGTGTGTGTATCACTGTGTGTGTATCACTGTGTGTGTGTCACTGTGTGTGTCACTGTGTGTGTGTCACTGTGTGTGTGTCACTGTGTGTGTGTCACTGTGTGTGTGTGTCACTGTGTGTGTGTCACTGTGTGTGTGTCACTGTGTGTGTGTGTCACTGTGTGTGTGTGTCACTGTGTGTGTATCACTGTGTGTGTATCACTGTGTGTGTGTCACTGTGTGTGTCACTGTGTGTGTGTCACTGTGTGTGTGTCACTGTGTGTGTGTCACTGTGTGTGTGTGTCACTGTGTGTGTGTCACTGTGTGTGTGTGTCACTGTGTGTGTGTATCACTGTGTGTGTCACTGTGTGTGTGTGTCACTGTGTGTGTGTGTCACTGTGTGTGTGTGTCACTGTGTGTGTGTGTCACTGTGTCTCACTGTGTGTCTCTGTGTCTCACTGTGTCTCTCTGTGTCTCACTGTGTCTCTGTGTCTCACTGTGTTTCTCTGTGTCTCAGTGTGTGTGTCTGTGTGAGACAGCTGTCTGAGAGTCGTGATGAGGAGTCTCACTGTGTGTGTGTGTCACTGTGTGTGTCACTGTGTGTGTGTCACTGTGTGTCACTGTGTGTGTGTCACTGTGTGTGTGTCACTGTGTGTCACTGTGTGTCTCATTGTGTGTGTGTGTCACTGTGTGTGTCACTGTGTGTGTGTCTCACTGTGTGTCTCTGTGTCTCACTGTGTGTGTCTCACTGTGTGTGTGTGTCACTGTGTGTGTCTCTGTGTCTCACTGTGTGTGTGTCTCACTGTGTGTCTCACTGTGTCTCACTGTGTGTGTCTCTGTCTCAGTGTGTGTCTGTGTGAGACAGCTGTCTGAGAGTCGTGATGAGGAGTCTCACTGTGTGTGTCTCACTGTGTGTGTCTCACTGTGTGTGTGTCACTGTGTGTGTCACTGTGTGTATGTCACTGTGTGTGTGTCACTGTGTGTGTGTGTCACTGTGTGTGTCTGACTGTGTGTGTCACTGTGTGTCTCACTGTGTCTCACTGTGTCTCACTGTGTCTCACTGTGTGTCTCACTGTGTGTCTCTGTGTCTCAGTGTGTGTCTGTGTGAGACAGCTGTCTGAGAGTCGTGATGAGGAGTCTCACTGTGTGTCTCACTGTGTATGTCTCACTGTGTGTGTCTCACTGTGTGTCTCTGTGTCTCAGTGTGTGTCTGTGTGAGACAGCTGTCTGAGAGTCGTGATGAGGAGTCTCTGTCAGAGGCTCTCCGTGGAGCGGAAAGAAGCCTCAGGGTCCTCGAGAGCGTGAGCCACTCAGCTACCCACTCAGCTACCCACTCAGCTACTCAGCTACCCACTCAGCTACACACTCAGCTACACACTCACTCAGCCACCCACTCAGCTACCCAGCTACTCACTCAGCTACCCACTCAGCTACACACTCAGCTACCCACTCAGCTACCCACTCAGCTACCCACTCAGCTACTCAGCTACCCACTCAGCTACCCACTCAGCTACACACTCAGCTACTCAGCTACCCACTCAGCTACCCACTCAGCTACACACTCAGCTACTCAGCTACCCACTCAGCTACCCACTCAGCTACACACTCAGCTACACACTCAGCTACTCAGCTACCCACTCAGCTAACCACTCAGCTACCCAGCTACTCACTCAGCCACCCACTCAGCTACCCACTCAGCTACACACTCAGCTACCCAGCTACTCACTCAGCCACCCACTCAGCTACCCACTCAGCTACACACTCAGCTACCCAGCTACTCACTCAGCCACCCACTCAGCTACCCACTCATCTACCCACTCAGCTACCCACTCAGCTACACACTCAGCTACCCAGCTACTCACTCAGCTACCCACTCAGCTACCCACTCAGCTACCAACTCAGCTACACACTCAGCCACTCACTCAGCTACACACTCAGCTACCTACTCAGCTACCCACTCAGCTACCTACCCACTCAGCTACACACTCAGCTACACACTCAGCTACACACTCAGCTACACACCCAGCCACTCAGCTACCCACTCAGCTACCCACTCAGCTACACACTCAGCTACCCGCTCAGCTACCCACTCAGCTACCCACTCAGCTACCCACTCAGCCACTCAGCTACCCACTCAGCTACACACTCAGCTACACACTCAGCCACTCACTCAGCTACACACTCAGCTACCTACTCACTCAGCTACCCACTCAGCTACCCACTCAGCTACCCACTCAGCCACCCACTCAGCCACTCACTCAGCCACTCACTCAGCTACACACTCAGCTACACACTTAGCTACACAGCTACCCACTCAGCTACACACCCAGCTACCCAGCTACTCACTCAGCTACCCACTCAGCTACACACTCAGCTACCCAGCTACACACTCAACTACACACCCAGCTACTCAGCTACCCACCCAGCTACACACTCAGCTACCTACCCACTCAGCTACCCACTCAGCTACCCACTCAGCTACACACTCAGCTACACAGCTACACAGCTACCCACTCAGCTACACACTCAGCTACACACTCAGCTACCTACCAACTCAGCTACACACTCAGCTACACACTCAGCCACTCAGCTACACCCAGCTACCCACTCAGCTACACACTCAGCTACCCACTCAGCTACCCACTCAGCTACCCACTCAGCTACCCGTTCAGCTACCCACTCAGCTACCCACTCAGCTACCCACTCAGCTACCCACTCAGCTAATTACCAACTCAGCTACACACTCAGCTACCCACTCAGCTACCCACTCAGCTAATTACCAACTCAGCTACACGCTCAGCTACCCACTCAGCTACCCACCCAGCTACTCACTCAGCTACTCAGCTACCCACCCAGCTACACACTCAGCTACCCACTCAGCTACCTACCAACTCAGCTACACACTCAGCTACACACCCAGCTACCCACTCAGCTACCCACCCAGCTACCCACCCAGCTACTCACTCAGCTACACACTCAGCTACACACACTCAGCTACCCACTCAGCTACCCAGCTACACACCCAGCCACTCAGCTACACACTCAGCTACACACTCAGCTACACACTCATCTACACACCCAGCCACTCAGCTACACACTCAGCTACTCACTCAGCTACACACTCAGCTACACACCCAGCTACACACTCAGCTACACACTCAGCTACCTACCAACTCAGCTACCTACCAACTCAGCTACACACTCAGCTACACACCCAGCCACTCAGCTACCCACCAGCTACCCATCCAGCTACTCACTCAGCTACCCACTCAGCTACCCACCCAGCTACACACTCAGCTACACACCCAGCCACTCAGCTACACACCCAGCCACTCAGCTACACACTCAGCTATGCACCCAGCCACTCAGCTACACACCCAGCCACTCAGCTACACACCCAGCTACACACTCAGCTACACACTCAGCTACTCAGCTACCCACTCAGCTACTCAGCTACCCACTCAGCTACCCACTCAGCTACACACCCAGCTGCTCACTCAGCTACCCACCCAGCTACCCACCCAGCTACCTACCCAGCTACCCACCCAGCTACTCAGCTACTCACTCAGCTACACACTCAGCTATACACTCAGCTACTCAGCTACTCACTCAGCTACTCAGCTACCCACTCAGCTACACACTCAGCTACTCACTCAGCTACACACTCAGCTACTCAGCTACACACTCAGCTACACACCCAGCCACTCAGCTACCCACCCAGCTACCCACCCAGCTACAAACTAAGCTACACACCCACTCAGCTACCCACTCAGCTACACACTCAGCTACCCACCCAGCTACCTACCCAGCTACCTTCCAACTCAGCTACTCACTCAGCTACACACTCAGCTACACACACACTCAGCTACCCACCCAGCTACCTACCCAGCTACCTACCAACTCAGCTACCCACTCCGCTACCCACTCAGCTACCCACTCAGCCAACCAACCAGCTACTCACTCAGCTACCCACCCAGCTACCCACCCAGCTACCCACTCAGCTACCCACTCAGCTACCCACTCAGCTACCCACTCAGCTACCTACTCAGGCACTCACTCAGCTACCCACTCAGCTACCTACTCAGCTACCTACCCAGTCTGACACCTACCCACTCAGCTACCTACCCGGTCAGACACCTACCCACTCAGCTACCCACTCAGCTACCTACCCAGTCTGACACCTACCCACTCGGCTACCCACGCAGCTACCTACCTGGTCAAGCACCTACCCACTCAGCTACCCACTCAGCTACCTACCCAGTCAGACACCTACCCACTCAGCTACCCACTCAGCTACCTACCCAGTCTGACACCTACCCACTCAGCTATCCACTCAGCTACCTACCCAGTCTGACACCTGCCCATCCAGCTACCCACTCAGCTACCCACTCAGCTACCTACCCAGTCACACACCTACCCACTCAGCTACCTACCCAGTCTGACACCTACCCATCCAGCTACCCACCCAGCTACCCACTCAGCTACCTACCCAGTCTGACACCTACCCACTCAGCTACCCACTCAGCTACCTACCCAGTCAGACACCTACCCACTCAGCTACCCACTCAGCTACCTACCCACTCAGCTACCTACCCAGTCAGACACCTACCCACTCAGCTACCTACCCAGTCTGACACCTACCCACTCAGCTACCCACTCAGCTACCTTCCCAGTCTGACACCTACCCACTCAGCTACCCACACAGCTACCTACCCAGTCAGACAACTACCCACTCAGCTACCCACTCAGCTACCTACCCAGTCAGACACCTACCCACTCAGCTACCCACTCAGCTACCTACCCAGTTTGACACCTGCCCATCCAGCTACCCACTCAGCTACCCACTCAGCTACCTACCCAGTCTGACACCTACCCACTCAGCTACCTACCCAGTCTGACACCTACCCACTCAGCTACCTACTCAGCTACCTACCCAGTCTGACACCTACCCATCCAGCTACCCACCCAGCTACCCACTCAGCTACCTACCCAGTCTGACACCTACCCACTCAGCTACCTACCCAGTCAGACACCTACCCACTCAGCTACCCACTCAGCTACCTTCCCAGTCTGACACCTACCCACTCAGCTACCCACTCAGCTACCTACCCAGTCTGACACCTACCCACTCAGCTACCTACCCAGTCAGACACCTACCCATCCAGCTACCCACTCAGCTACCCACTCAGCTACCTACCCAGTCAGACACCTACCCACTCAGCTACCCACTCAGCTACCTACCCAGTCTGACACCTACCCATCCAGCTACCCACCCAGCTACCCACTCAGCTACCTACCCAGGCTGACACCTACCCACTCAGCTACCTACCCAGTCAGACACCTACCCACTCAGCTACCCACTCAGCTACCTTCCCAGTCTGACACCTACCCGCTCAGCTACCCACTCAGCTACCTACCCAGTCTGACACCTACCCACTCAGCTACCTACCCAGTCAGACACCTACCCATCCAGCTACCCACTCAGCTACCCACTCAGCTACCTACCCAGTCAGACACCTACCCACTCAGCTACCCACTCAGCTACCTACCCAGGCAGACACCTACCCATCCAGCTACCCACTCAGCTACCCACTCAGCTACCTACCCAGTCTGACACCTACCCACTCAGCTACCCACTCAGCTACCTACCCAGTCAGACACCTACCCATCCAGCTACCCACTCAGCTACCCACTCAGCTACCTACCCAGTCAGACACCTACCCACTCAGCTACCCACTCAGCTACCTACCCAGGCAGACACCTACCCATCCAGCTACCCACTCAGCTACCCACTCAGCTACCTACCCAGTCTGACACCTACCCACTCAGCTACCCACTCAGCTACCTACCCAGTCAGACACCTACCCACTCAGCTACCCACTCAGCTACCTACCCAGTCTGACACCTACCCACTCAGCTATCCACTCAGCTACCTACCCAGTCTGACACCTGCCCATCCAGCTACCCACTCAGCTACCCACTCAGCTACCTACCCAGTCAGACACCTACCCACTCAGCTACCTACCCAGTCTGACACCTACCCATCCAGCTACCCACTCAGCTACCCACTCAGACACCTACCCAGTCAGACACCTACCCACTCAGCTACCTACCCAGTCTGACACCTACCCACTCAGCTACCCACTCAGCTACCTTCCCAGTCTGACACCTACCCGCTCAGCTACCCACTCAGCTACCTACCCAGTCTGACACCTACCCACTCAGCTACCTACCCAGTCAGACACCTACCCACTCAGCTACCCACTCATCTACCTACCCAGTCAGACACCTACCCACTCAGCTTCCTTCCCAGTCTGACACCTACCCGTTCAGCTACCCACTCAGCTACCTACCCAGTCTGACACCTACCCACTCAGCTACCCACTCAGCTACCTACCCAGTCAGACACCTACCCACTCAGCTACCCACTCAGCTACCTACCCAGTCTGACACCTACCCACTCAGCTATCCACTCAGCTACCTACCCAGTCTGACACCTGCCCATCCAGCTACCCACTCAGCTACCCACTCAGCTACCTACCCAGTCAGACACCTACCCACTCAGCTACCTACCCAGTCTGACACCTACCCATCCAGCTACCCACTCAGCTACCCACTCAGACACCTACCCAGTCAGACACCTACCCACTCAGCTACCTACCCAGTCTGACACCTACCCACTCAGCTACCCACTCAGCTACCTTCCCAGTCTGACACCTACCCGCTCAGCTACCCACTCAGCTACCTACCCAGTCTGACACCTACCCACTCAGCTACCTACCCAGTCAGACACCTACCCACTCAGCTACCCACTCAGCTACCCACTCAGCTACCTACCCAGTCAGAC
This sequence comes from Petromyzon marinus, assembly GCF_010993605.1. Lineage (NCBI taxonomy): Eukaryota > Metazoa > Chordata > Hyperoartia > Petromyzontiformes > Petromyzontidae > Petromyzon > Petromyzon marinus. The sequence goes on from NW_022638486.1 coordinate 8,248, forward strand.
ACCTACCCACTCAGCTTCCTTCCCAGTCTGACACCTACCCGCTCAGCTACCCACTCAGCTACCTATCCAGTCTGACACCTACCCACTCAGCTACCCACTCAGCTACCTACCCAGTCAGACACCTACCCACTCAGCTACCCACTCAGCTACCTACCCAGTCAGACACCTACCCACTCAGCTACCCACTCAGCTACCTACCCAGTCTGACACCTACCCACTCAGCTACCCATTCAGCTACCTGCCCAGTCAGATACCTACCCACTCAGCTACCGACCCAGTCAGACACCTACCCACTCAGCTACCCACTCAGCTACCTACCCAGTCTGACACCTACCCACTCAGCTACCTACCCAGTCTGACACCTATCCACTCAGCTACCCACTCAGCTACCTACCCAGTCTGACACCTACCCACTCAGCTACCTACCCAGTCTGACACCTACCCACTCAGCTATCCACTCAGCTACCTACCCAGTCTGACACCTGCCTATCCAGCTACCCACTCAGCTACCCACTCAGCTACCTACCCAGTCAGACACCTACCCACTCAGCTACCTACCCAGTCTGACACCTACCCATCCAGCTACCCACTCAGCTACCCACTCAGACACCTACCCAGTCAGACACCTACCCACTCAGCTACCTACCCAGTCTGACACCTACCCACTCAGCTACCCACTCAGCTACCTTCCCAGTCTGACACCTACCCGCTCAGCTACCCACTCAGCTACCTACCCAGTCTGACACCTACCCACTCAGCTACCTACCCAGTCAGACACCTACCCGCTCAGCTACCCACTCAGCTACCCACTCAGCTACCTACCCAGTCAGACACCTACCCACTCAGCTTCCTTCCCAGTCTGACACCTACCTGCTCAGCTACCCACTCAGCTACCTACCCAGTCTGACACCTACCCACTCAGCTACCCACTCAGCTACCTACCCAGTCAGACACCTACCCACTCAGCTACCCACTCAGCTACCTACTTAGTCTGACACCTACCCACTCAGCTATCCACTCAGCTACCTACCCAGTCTGACACCTGCCCATCCAGCTACCCACTCAGCTATCCACTCAGCTACCTACCCAGTCAGACACCTACCCACTCAGCTACCTACCCAGTCTGACACCTACCCATCCAGCTACCCACTCAGCTACCCACTCAGACACCTACCCAGTCAGACACCTACCCACTCAGCTACCTACCCAGTCTGACACCTACCCACTCAGCTACCCACTCAGCTACCTTCCCAGTCTGACACCTACCCGCTCAGCTACCCACTCAGCTACCTACCCAGTCTGACACCTACCCACTCAGCTACCTACCCAGTCAGACACCTACCCACTCAGCTACCCACTCAGCTACCCACTCCGCTACCTACCCAGTCAGACACCTACCCACTCAGCTTCCTTCCCAGTCTGACACCTACCCGCTCAGCTACCCACTCAGCTACCTACCCAGTCTGACACCTACCCACTCAGCTACCCACTCAGCTACCTACCCAGTCAGACACCTACCCACTCAGCTACCCACTCAGCTACCTACCCAGTCAGACACCTACCCACTCAGCTACCCACTCAGCTACCCACTCAGCTACCTACCCAGTCAGACACCTACCCATTCAGCTACCTACCCAGTCTGACACCTACCCACTCAGCTACCCACTCAGCTACCTACCCAGTCTGACACCTACCCACTCAGCTACCCATTCAGCTACCTGCCCAGTCAGATACCTACCCACTCAGCTACCTACCCAGTCAGACACCTACCCACTCAGCTACCCACTCAGCTACCTACCCAGTCTGACACCTACCCACTCAGCTACCTACCCAGTCTGACACCTATCCACTCAGCTACCCACTCAGCTACCTACCCAGTCTGACACCTACCCACTCAGCTACCTACCCAGTCTGACACCTACCCACTCAGCTACCCACACAGCTACCTACCCAGTCTGACACCTACCCACTCAGCTACCCACTCAGCTACCCACTCAGCTACCTACCCAGTCAGACACCTACCCACTCAGCTACCCACTCAGCTACCTACCCAGTCAGACACCTACCCATGCAGCTGCTGATGATGACTTTGATGATTCTGATTTTGATGCTGCTGATGTTGATGCTACTGATGATGATGGTGCTGATGATGATACTATTACTACTACTGATGATGATACTACTGCAGCTGATGATGATACTACTACTGATGATGATACTACTACTGATGATGATACTACTACTGATGATGATACTACTACTGATGATGATACTACTACTGATGATGATAATACTACTGATGATGATACTACTACTGATGATGATAATACTACTGATGATGATGATGATACTACTGATGATGATGATGATACTACTGATGATGATGATACTACTGATGATGATACTAATACTGATGATGATACTACTACTGATGATGATAATACTACTGATGATGATACTACTACTGATGATAATGGTGCTGATGATGATGATGATACTACTACTGATGATGATACTACTACTGATGATGATACTACTACTGATGATAATGGTGCTGATGATGATACTACTACTACTGATGATGATGATGGTGCTGCTGATGATGATACTACTACTGATGATGATGATACTACTGATGATGATGATGGTGCTGATGATGATGATGATACTACTGATGATGATGATGATACTACTACTGATGATGATGATGATGATACTACTACTGATGATGATACTACTACTGATGATGGTGCTGATGATGAAGATACTACTACTACTGATGATGATGATGATGGTGCTGATGATGATGATGGTGCTGATGATGATACTGATGATGATGGTGCTGATGATGATAATGGTGATGATGTTCCAGGTGACTGTTCACAACGCTGAGAATCAGCTCTACCTGGTGGCCTTTGAGAATTCAACTCTCCTAGTACACATTGTGAGGTGGGTGGGTGGGTGAGTGGGTGAGTGAGTGGGTGGGTGAGTGAGTGGGTGAGTGGGTGGGTGGGTGGGTGAGTGGGTGGGTGGGTGGGTGAGTGGGTGAGTGGGTGGGTGAGTGAGTGAGTGGGTGGGTGAGTGGGTGAGTGGGTGGGTGGGTGGGTGAGTGGGTGAGTGGGTGAGTGAGTGGGGGAGTGAGTGAGTGAGTGGGTGGGTGAGTGGGGGAGTGGGTGGGTGGGTGAGTGGGGGAGTGAGTGGGTGAGTGGGTGAGTGAGTGGGTGGGTGAGTGGGTGGGTGGGTGGGTGAGTGGGTGGGTGGGTGAGTGGGTGGGTGGGTGGGTGAGTGGGTGGGTGGGTGGGTGAGTGGGTGGGTGGGTGGGTGAGTGGGTGGGTGGGTGAGTGGGTGGGTGGGTGAGTGGGTGGGTGGGTGGGTGAGTGGGTGGGTGAGTGGGTGGGTGAGTGGGTGAGTGGGTGGGTGGGTGAGTGGGTGGGTGAGTGGGTGGGTGAGTGGGTGGGTGACTGAGTGACTGACTGACTGACTAACTAACTGACTGAGTGACTGACTGAGTGGCTGAGTGACTGATTGACTGAGTGACTGACTGAGTGACTGACTGAGTGACTGACTGACTGAGTGACTGACTGAGTGACTGACTGACTGAGTCACTGACTGAGTCACTGACTGAGTGACTGACTGAGTGACTGACTGAGTGACTGACTGAGTGACTGACTGAGTGACTGACTGAGTGAGTGACTGAGTGACTGACTGAGTGACTGACTGACTGACTGAGTGAGTGACTGACTGAGTCACTGACTAACTGACTGACTAACTAACTGACTGAGTGACTGATTGAGTGACTGACTGAGTGACTGAGTGACTGACTGACTGAGTGACTGACTGAGTGACTGACTGAGTGACTGACTGATTGAGTGACTGACTGAGTGACTGACTGATTGAGTGACTGACTGAGTGACTGACTGACTGAGTGACTGACTGAGTGACTGACTGAGTGACTGACTGAGTGACTGACTGAGTGACTGACTGACTGACTGAGTGACTGACTGAGTGACTGACTGAGTGACTGACTGAGTGACTGACTGAGTGACTGACTGAGTGAGTGACTGAGTGACTGACTGAGTGACTGACTGACTGAGTGAGTGACTGACTGAGTGACTGACTGAGTGACTGACTGAGTGACTGACTGATTGAGTGACTGACTGAGTGACTGACTGAGTGACTGACTGAGTGACTGACTGACTGAGTGACTGACTGAGTGACTGACTGAGTGAGTGACTGACTGACTGAGTGACTGACTGACTGACTGACTGAGTGACTGAGTGACTGACTGACTGAGTGACTGACTGAGTGACTGAGTGACTGACTGACTGAGTGAGTGACTGAGTGACTGACTGACTGAGTGAGTGACTGAGTGACTAACTGACTGACTGAGTGACTGACTGACTGAGTGACTGACTGAGTGACTGACTGATTGAGTGACTGACTGAGTGACTGACTGAGTGACTGACTGACTGAGTGACTGACTGAGTGACTGACTGAGTGACTGACTGAGTGAGTGACTGACTGAGTGACTGACTGAGTGACTGACTGAGTGACTGACTGACTGAGTGACTGACTGACTGAGTGACTGACTGACTGACTGAGTGACTGACTGAGTGACTGACTGATTGAGTGACTGACTGAGTGACTGACTGATTGAGTGACTAACTGAGTGACTGACTGAGTGACTGACTGAGTGACTGACTGACTGACTGAGTGACTGACTGACTGAGTGAGTAACTCACTGAGTGACTGAGTGACTGAGTGACTGACTGACTGAGTGACTGATTGACTGAGTGACTGACTGAGTGACTGACTGAGTGAGTGACTGAGTGACTGACTGAGTGACTGACTGAGTGACTGACTGACTGAGTGACTGACTGAGTGACTGACTCACTGAGTGACTGAGTAACTAACTGAGTGACTGACTGAGTGATTGACTGAGTGACTGACTGAGTGACTGAGTGACTGACTGACTGAGTGACTGACTGAGTGACTGACTGAGTGACTGACTTCACAGGCTGCTTGACGTAGCCTGCAGGATGCTGCAAGTCGATGCCTTGACGCGGGAATCATCAACAACAACAACATCAACAACATCGTCAACATTATCAACAACAACATCAACAACATTATCAACAACAACATCATTATCAACAACTTTGTCAACAACATTGTCAACACCGTCAACAACATCATTGTTGTCAGCGTCGCTACAAACACCACCGCCGCCATCAGCGTCACAACCGTCACAACATTCACAACATTCACAACCTTCATCATCGTCACAACCTACGTCAGCGTCACAACATTCACAACATTCACAACATTCACAACCTTCATCAGCGTCACAACATTCACAACATTCACAACCTTCATCAGCGTCACAACCTACGTCAGCGTCACAACATTCACAACATTCACAGCCTTCATCAGCGTCACAACATTCACAACATTCACAACCTTCATCAGCGTCACAACCGTCACAACATTCACAACATTCACAGCCTTCATCAGCGTCACAACATTCACAACATTCACAACCTTCATCAGCGTCACAACATTCACAACATTCACAACATTCACAACCTTCATCATCGTCACAACCTACGTCAGCGTCACAACATTCACAACATTCACAACATTCACAACCTTCATCATCGTCACAACCTACATCAGCGTCACAACATTCACAACATTCACAACCTTCATCAGCGTCACAACATTCACAACATTCACAACCTTCATCAGCGTCACAACCGTCACAACATTCACAACATTCACAGCCTTCATCAGCGTCACAACCATCAGCGTCACAACATTCACACCCGTCACAACATTCACAACCTTCGTCAGCGTCACAACCGTCACAACATTCACACCCGTCACAACCTTCGTCACAACCTTCACAACCTTCGTCAGCGTCACACCCATCACAACCTTCACCAGCGTCACAACCTTCACCAGCGTCACAACCATCAGCGTCACACCCGTCACAACCTTCGTCACAACCTTCACCAGCGTCACAACCTTCAGCGTCACAACATTCACAACATTCACGACATTCACCAGCGTCACAACCTTCGTCACAACCTTCGTCACAACTTTCGTCACAACCTTCATCACAGCCGTCACAACCTTCAGCGTCACACCCGTCACCAGCGTCACAACCTTCAGCGTCACAACCTTCGTCACAACCTTCACCAGCGTCACACCCATCACAACCTTTGTCACAACCTTCACAACATTCACAACCTTCATCACAACCTTCGTCACAACCTTCGTCACAACCTTCACCAGCGTCACACCCATCACAACCTTCGTCACAACCTTCGTCACAACCTTCACCAGCGTCACACCCATCACAACCTTCGTCACAACCTTCACCAGCGTCACACCCATCACAACCTTCGTCACAACCTTCGTCACAACCTTCACCAGCGTCACACCCATCACAACCTTCGTCACAACCTTCATCACACCCATCACAACCTTCACCAGCATCACACCCATCACACCCATCATCACAACCAGCGTCACAACCTTCGTCACAACCTTCATCACAACCAGTGTCACAACCTTCACCAGCGTCACAACCTTCGTCACAACCTTCAGCATCACAACCAGCGTCACACCCATCACAACCAGCGTCACAACCAGCGTCACAACCTTCACACCCATCACAACCAGCGTCACAACCTTCACACCCATCACAACCTTCGTCACAACCTTCACCAGCATCACAACCTTCACCAGCGTCACAACCTTCGTCAGCGTCACAACCTTCGTCACACCCATCACAACCTTCGTCACAACCTTCATCACAACCAGCGTCACAACCTTCACCAGCGTCACACCCATCACAACCTTCGTCACAACCTTCATCACAACCTTCATCACAACCTTCACCAGCGTCACAACCTTCAGCATCACAACCTTCAGCGTCACAACCTTCGTCACAACCTTCGTCACAACCTTCAGCATCACAACCTTCGTCAGCCTCACAACCTTCAGCGTCACAACCTTCAGCGTCACAACCTTCGTCAGCGTCACAACCTTCAGCAGCGTCACAACCTTCGTCACAACCTTCATCACAACCTTCGTCAGCATCACAACCTTCATCACAACCTTCGTCACAACCTTCACCAGCATCACAACCTTCAGCATCACAACCTTCAGCATCACAACCTTCGTCACAACCTTCGTCACAACCTTCGTCGGCGTCTCTCCGCCGGAGCCTGAGCCTGGCTGTGAGGGCTGCGCTGGGATCCCTCCTCAACCTCACGCACGAGAACGGTGAACACACTATCAATCACACTATCAATCACACACACTATCACACACACTATCAATCACACTATCACTATCTCACTTACACACTCACACTCACTCACTCAACCTCACGCACGAGAACGGTGAACACTCAATCACTATCACTCACACTATCAATCACACTATCAATCACTCACTCAAACTATCACTATATCACTATCACACTCACTCACACTATCACTATATCACTATCACACTCAATCACACTATCAATCACTCACTCACACTATCAATCACACTATCAATCACTCACTCAAACTATCACTATATCACTATCACACTCACTCACACTATCACTATATCACTATCACACTCAATCACACTATCAATCACTCACTCACACTATCACTATATCACTATCACACTCACTCACACTATCACTATATCACTATCACACTCACTATCACACTCACTCACTCAACCTCACGCACGAGAACGGTGAACACACTCAATCACACTATCAATCACACTATCAATCACTCACTATATCACTATCACACTTACACACTCAACCTCACGCACGAGAACGGTGAACACACTCAATCACACTATCAATCACTCACTCACACTATCACTATATCACTATCACTATATCACTATCACTATATCACTATCACACTTACACACTATCACTATATCACTATCACACTCACTCACTCAACCTCACGCACGAGAACGGTGAACACACTCACATGGTCACTCTATCACTATATCACTATCACACTTACACACTATCACTATATCACTATCACACTCACTCACTCAACCTCACGCACGAGAACGGTGAACACACTCACTCACACTATCAATCACACTATCAATCACTCACTATCACACTTACACACTATCACACTATCACTATATCACTATCACACTGACTCACTCAACCTCACTCACGAGAACGGTGAACACACTCACTATCACACTATCACTATCACACTATCACTATATCACTATCACACTTACACACTATCACTATCACACTATCACTATATCACTATCACACTTACACACTATCACTATCACACTATCACTATATCACTATCACACTTACACACTATCACTATCACACTATCACTATCACTCACTCAACCTCACTCACGAGAACGGTGAACACACTCACATGGTCACTCACACTATCACTCACTATCACACTATCACACTCACACTCACTCACCCACTCACTCACTCACTCAACCTCACTCACGAGAACGGTGAACACACTCACATGGTCACTCTATCACTATATCACTATCACACTTACACACTATCACTATATCACTATCACACTCACTCACTCAACCTCACGCACGAGAACGGTGAACACACTCACTCACACTATCAATCACACTATCAATCACTCACTATCACACTTACACACTATCACACTATCACTATATCACTATCACACTTACTCACTCAACCTCACTCACGAGAACGGTGAACACACTCACTATCACACTATCACTATCACACTATCACTATATCACTATCACACTTACACACTATCACTATCACACTATCACTATATCACTATCACACTTACACACTATCACTATCACACTATCACTATATCACTATCACACTTACACACTATCACTATCACACTATCACTATCACTCACTCAACCTCACTCACGAGAACGGTGAACACACTCACATGGTCACTCACACTATCACTCACTATCACACTATCACACTCACACTCACTCACCCACTCACTCACTCACTCAACCTCACTCACGAGAACGGTGAACACACTCACATGGTCACTCTATCACTATATCACTATCACACTTACACACTATCACTATATCACTATCACACTCACTCACTCAACCTCACGCACGAGAACGGTGAACACACTCACTCACACTATCAATCACACTATCAATCACTCACTATCACACTTACACACTATCACACTATCACTATATCACTATCACACTTACTCACTCAACCTCACTCACGAGAACGGTGAACACACTCACTATCACACTATCACTATCACACTATCACTATATCACTATCACACTTACACACTATCACTATCACACTATCACTATATCACTATCACACTTACACACTATCACTATCACACTATCACTATATCACTATCACACTTACACACTATCACTATCACACTATCACTATCACTCACTCAACCTCACTCACGAGAACGGTGAACACACTCACATGGTCACTCACACTATCACTCACTATCACACTATCACACTCACACTCACTCACCCACTCACTCACTCACTCAACCTCACTCACGAGAACGGTGAACACACTCACATGGTCACTCTATCACTATATCACTATCACACTTACACACTATCACTATATCACTATCACACTCACTCACTCAACCTCACTCACGAGAACGGTGAACACACTCACTCACACTATCAATCACACTATCAATCACTCACTATCACACTTACACACTATCACACTATCACTATATCACTATCACACTTACTCACTCAACCTCACTCACGAGAACGGTGAACACACTCACTATCACACTATCACTATCACACTATCACTATATCACTATCACACTTACACACTATCACTATCACACTATCACTATATCACTATCACACTTACACACTATCACTATCACACTATCACTATATCACTATCACACTTACACACTATCACTATCACACTATCACTATCACTCACTCAACCTCACTCACGAGAACGGTGAACACACTCACATGGTCACTCACACTATCACTCACTATCACACTATCACACTCACACTCACTCACCCACTCACTCACTCACTCAACCTCACTCACGAGAACGGTGAACACACTCACATGGTCACTCTATCACTATATCACTATCACACTTACACACTATCACTATATCACTATCACACTCACTCACTCAACCTCACGCACGAGAACGGTGAACACACTCACTCACACTATCAATCACACTATCAATCACTCACTATCACACTTACACACTATCACACTATCACTATATCACTATCACACTTACTCACTCAACCTCACTCACGAGAACGGTGAACACACTCACTATCACACTATCACTATCACACTATCACTATATCACTATCACACTTACACACTATCACTATCACACTATCACTATATCACTATCACACTTACACACTATCACTATCACACTATCACTATATCACTATCACACTTACACACTATCACTATCACTATCACTATCACTCACTCAACCTCACTCACGAGAACGGTGAACACACTCACATGGTCACTCACACTATCACTCACTATCACACTATCACACTCACACTCACTCACCCACTCACTCACTCAACCTCACTCACGAGAACGGTGAACACACTCACATGGTCACTCTATCACTATATCACTATCACACTTACACACTATCACTATATCACTATCACACTCACTCACTCAACCTCACGCACGAGAACGGTGAACACACTCACTCACACTATCAATCACACTATCAATCACTCACTATCACACTTACACACTATCACACTATCACTATATCACTATCACACTTACTCACTCAACCTCACTCACGAGAACGGTGAACACACTCACTATCACACTATCACTATCACACTATCACTATATCACTATCACACTTACACACTATCACTATCACACTATCACTATATCACTATCACACTTACACACTATCACTATCACACTATCACTATATCACTATCACACTTACACACTATCACTATCACACTATCACTATCACTCACTCAACCTCACTCACGAGAACGGTGAACACACTCACATGGTCACTCACACTATCACTCACTATCACACTCACACTCACTCACCCACTCACTCACTCACTCAACCTCACTCACGAGAACGGTGAACACACTCACATGGTCACTCTATCACTATATCACTATCACACTTACACACTATCACTATATCACTATCACACTCACTCACTCAACCTCACGCACGAGAACGGTGAACACACTCACTCACACTATCAATCACACTATCAATCACTCACTATCACACTTACACACTATCACACTATCACTATATCACTATCACACTTACTCACTCAACCTCACTCACGAGAACGGTGAACACACTCACTATCACACTATCACTATCACACTATCACTATATCACTATCACACTTACACACTATCACTATCACACTATCACTATATCACTATCACACTTACACACTATCACTATCACACTATCACTATATCACTATCACACTTACACACTATCACTATCACACTATCACTATCACTCACTCAACCTCACTCACGAGAACGGTGAACACACTCACATGGTCACTCACACTATCACTCACTATCACACTATCACACTCACACTCACTCACCCACTCACTCACTCACTCAACCTCACTCACGAGAACGGTGAACACACTCACATGGTCACTCTATCACTATATCACTATCACACTTACACACTATCACTATATCACTATCACACTCACTCACTCAACCTCACGCACGAGAACGGTGAACACACTCACTCACACTATCAATCACACTATCAATCACTCACTATCACACTTACACACTATCACACTATCACTATATCACTATCACACTTACTCACTCAACCTCACTCACGAGAACGGTGAACACACTCACTATCACACTATCACTATCACACTATCACTATATCACTATCACACTTACACACTATCACTATCACACTATCACTATATCACTATCACACTTACACACTATCACTATCACACTATCACTATATCACTATCACACTTACACACTATCACTATCACACTATCACTATCACTCACTCAACCTCACTCACGAGAACGGTGAACACACTCACATGGTCACTCACACTATCACTCACTATCACACTATCACACTCACACTCACTCACCCACTCACTCACTCAACCTCACTCACGAGAACGGTGAACACACTCACATGGTCACTCTATCACTATATCACTATCACACTTACACACTATCACTATATCACTATCACACTCACTCACTCAACCTCACGCACGAGAACGGTGAACACACTCACTCACACTATCAATCACACTATCAATCACTCACTATCACACTTACACACTATCACACTATCACTATATCACTATCACACTTACTCACTCAACCTCACTCACGAGAACGGTGAACACACTCACTATCACACTATCACTATCACACTATCACTATATCACTATCACACTTACACACTATCACTATCACACTATCACTATATCACTATCACACTTACACACTATCACTATCACACTATCACTATATCACTATCACACTTACACACTATCACTATCACACTATCACTATCACTCACTCAACCTCACTCACGAGAACGGTGAACACACTCACATGGTCACTCACACTATCACTCACTATCACACTATCACACTCACACTCACTCACCCACTCACTCACTCACTCAACCTCACTCACGAGAACGGTGAACACACTCACATGGTCACTCTATCACTATATCACTATCACACTTACACACTATCACTATATCACTATCACACTTACTCACTCAACCTCACTCACGAGAACGGTGAACACACTCACTCACACTATCAATCACACTATCAATCACTCACTATCACACTTACACACTATCACACTATCACTATATCACTATCACACTTACTCACTCAACCTCACTCACGAGAACGGTGAACACACTCACTATCACACTATCACTATCACACTATCACTATATCACTATCACACTTACACACTATCACTATCACACTATCACTATATCACTATCACACTTACACACTATCACTATCACACTATCACTATATCACTATCACACTTACACACTATCACTATCACACTATCACTATCACTCACTCAACCTCACTCACGAGAACGGTGAACACACTCACATGGTCACTCACACTATCACTCACTATCACACTATCACACTCACACTCACTCACCCACTCACTCACTCACTCAACCTCACTCACGAGAACGGTGAACACACTCACATGGTCACTCTATCACTATATCACTATCACACTTACACACTATCACTATATCACTATCACACTTACTCACTCAACCTCACTCACGAGAACGGTGAACACACTCACTCACACTATCAATCACACTATCAATCACTCACTATCACACTTACACACTATCACTATATCACTATCACACTTACTCACTCAACCTCACTCACGAGAACGGTGAACACACTCACATGGTCACTCTATCACTATATCACTATCACACTTACACACTATCACTATATCACTATCACACTTACACACTATCACTATCACACTATCACTATATCACTATCACACTTACACACTATCACTATCACACTATCACTATATCACTATCACACTTACACACTATCACTATCACACTATCACTATCACTCACTCAACCTCACTCACGAGAACGGTGAACACACTCACATGGTCACTCACACTATCACTCACACTATCACACTCACACTCACTCACTATCACTCACTCACTCAACCTCACTCACGAGAACGGTGAACACACTCACATGGTCACTCTATCACTATATCACTATCACACTTACACACTATCACTATATCACTATCACACTCACTCACTCAACCTCACGCACGAGAACGGTGAACACACTCACTCACACTATCAATCACACTATCAATCACTCACTATCACACTTACACACTATCACACTATCACTATATCACTATCACACTTACTCACTCAACCTCACTCACGAGAACGGTGAACACACTCACTATCACACTATCACTATCACACTATCACTATATCACTATCACACTTACACACTATCACTATCACACTATCACTATATCACTATCACACTTACACACTATCACTATCACACTATCACTATATCACTATCACACTTACACACTATCACTATCACACTATCACTATCACTCACTCAACCTCACTCACGAGAACGGTGAACACACTCACATGGTCACTCACACTATCACTCACTATCACACTATCACACTCACACTCACTCACCCACTCACTCACTCACTCAACCTCACTCACGAGAACGGTGAACACACTCACATGGTCACTCTATCACTATATCACTATCACACTTACACACTATCACTATATCACTATCACACTCACTCACTCAACCTCACGCACGAGAACGGTGAACACACTCACTCACACTATCAATCACACTATCAATCACTCACTATCACACTTACACACTATCACACTATCACTATATCACTATCACACTTACTCACTCAACCTCACTCACGAGAACGGTGAACACACTCACTATCACACTATCACTATCACACTATCACTATATCACTATCACACTTACACACTATCACTATCACACTATCACTATATCACTATCACACTTACACACTATCACTATCACACTATCACTATATCACTATCACACTTACACACTATCACTATCACACTATCACTATCACTCACTCAACCTCACTCACGAGAACGGTGAACACACTCACATGGTCACTCACACTATCACTCACTATCACACTATCACACTCACACTCACTCACCTACTCACTCACTCACTCAACCTCACTCACGAGAACGGTGAACACACTCACATGGTCACTCTATCACTATATCACTATCACACTTACACACTATCACTATATCACTATCACACTCACTCACTCAACCTCACGCACGAGAACGGTGAACACACTCACTCACACTATCAATCACACTATCAATCACTCACTATCACACTTACACACTATCACACTATCACTATATCACTATCACACTTACTCACTCAACCTCACTCACGAGAACGGTGAACACACTCACTATCACACTATCACTATCACACTATCACTATATCACTATCACACTTACACACTATCACTATCACACTATCACTATATCACTATCACACTTACACACTATCACTATCACACTATCACTATATCACTATCACACTTACACACTATCACTATCACACTATCACTATCACTCACTCAACCTCACTCACGAGAACGGTGAACACACTCACATGGTCACTCACACTATCACTCACTATCACACTATCACACTCACTCACCCACTCACTCACTCACTCAACCTCACTCACGAGAACGGTGAACACACTCACATGGTCACTCTATCACTATATCACTATCACACTTACACACTATCACTATATCACTATCACACTCACTCACTCAACCTCACGCACGAGAACGGTGAACACACTCACTCACACTATCAATCACACTATCAATCACTCACTATCACACTTACACACTATCACACTATCACTATATCACTATCACACTTACTCACTCAACCTCACTCACGAGAACGGTGAACACACTCACTATCACACTATCACTATCACACTATCACTATATCACTATCACACTTACACACTATCACTATCACACTATCACTATATCACTATCACACTTACACACTATCACTATCACACTATCACTATATCACTATCACACTTACACACTATCACTATCACACTATCACTATCACTCACTCAACCTCACTCACGAGAACGGTGAACACACTCACATGGTCACTCACACTATCACTCACTATCACACTATCACACTCACACTCACTAACCCACTCACTCACTCACTCAACCTCACTCACGAGAACGGTGAACACACTCACATGGTCACTCTATCACTATATCACTATCACACTTACACACTATCACTATATCACTATCACACTCACTCACTCAACCTCACGCACGAGAACGGTGAACACACTCACTCACACTATCAATCACACTATCAATCACTCACTATCACACTTACACACTATCACACTATCACTATATCACTATCACACTCACTCACTCAACCTCACTCACGAGAACGGTGAACACACTCACTATCACACTATCACTATCACACTATCACTATATCACTATCACACTTACACACTATCACTATCACACTATCACTATATCACTATCACACTTACACACTATCACTATCACACTATCACTATATCACTATCACACTTACACACTATCACTATCACACTATCACTATCACTCACTCAACCTCACTCACGAGAACGGTGAACACACTCACATGGTCACTCACACTATCACTCACTATCACACTCTCACACTCACACTCACTCACCCACTCACTCACTCACTCAACCTCACTCACGAGAACGGTGAACACACTCACATGGTCACTCTATCACTATATCACTATCACACTTACACACTATCACTATATCACTATCACACTCACTCACTCAACCTCACGCACGAGAACGGTGAACACACTCACTCACACTATCAATCACACTATCAATCACTCACTATCACACTTACACACTATCACACTATCACTATATCACTATCACACTTACTCACTCAACCTCACTCACGAGAACGGTGAACACACTCACTATCACACTATCACTATCACACTATCACTATATCACTATCACACTTACACACTATCACTATCACACTATCACTATATCACTATCACACTTACACACTATCACTATCACACTATCACTATATCACTATCACACTTACACACTATCACTATCACACTATCACTATCACTCACTCAACCTCACTCACGAGAACGGTGAACACACTCACATGGTCACTCACACTATCACTCACTATCACACTATCACACTCACACTCACTCACCCACTCACTCAACCTCACTCACGAGAACGGTGAACACACTCACATGGTCACTCTATCACTATATCACTATCACACTTACACACTATCACTATATCACTATCACACTCACTCACTCAACCTCACGCACGAGAACGGTGAACACACTCACTCACACTATCAATCACACTATCAATCACTCACTATCACACTTACACACTATCACACTATCACTATATCACTATCACACTTACTCACTCAACCTCACTCACGAGAACGGTGAACACACTCACTATCACACTATCACTATCACACTATCACTATATCACTATCACACTTACACACTATCACTATCACACTATCACTATATCACTATCACACTTACACACTATCACTATCACACTATCACTATATCACTATCACACTTACACACTATCACTATCACACTATCACTATCACTCACTCAACCTCACTCACGAGAACGGTGAACACACTCACATGGTCACTCACACTATCACTCACTATCACACTCACACTCACTCACCCACTCACTCACTCACTCAACCTCACTCACGAGAACGGTGAACACACTCACATGGTCACTCTATCACTATATCACTATCACACTTACACACTATCACACTATCACTATATCACTATCACACTCACTCACTCAACCTCACGCACGAGAACGGTGAACACACTCACTCACACTATCAATCACACTATCAATCACTCACTATCACACTTACACACTATCACACTATCACTATATCACTATCACACTTACTCACTCAACCTCACTCACGAGAACGGTGAACACACTCACTATCACACTATCACTATCACACTATCACTATATCACTATCACACTTACACACTATCACTATCACACTATCACTATATCACTATCACACTTACACACTATCACTATCACACTATCACTATATCACTATCACACTTACACACTATCACTATCACACTATCACTATCACTCACTCAACCTCACTCACGAGAACGGTGAACACACTCACATGGTCACTCACACTATCACTCACTATCACACTATCACACTCACACTCACTCACCCACTCACTCACTCACTCAACCTCACTCACGAGAACGGTGAACACACTCACATGGTCACTCTATCACTATATCACTATCACACTTACACACTATCACTATATCACTATCACACTCACTCACTCAACCTCACGCACGAGAACGGTGAACACACTCACTCACACTATCAATCACACTATCAATCACTCACTATCACACTTACACACTATCACACTATCACTATATCACTATCACACTTACTCACTCAACCTCACTCACGAGAACGGTGAACACACTCACTATCACACTATCACTATCACACTATCACTATATCACTATCACACTTACACACTATCACTATCACACTATCACTATATCACTATCACACTTACACACTATCACTATCACACTATCACTATATCACTATCACACTTACACACTATCACTATCACACTATCACTATCACTCACTCAACCTCACTCACGAGAACGGTGAACACACTCACATGGTCACTCACACTATCACTCACTATCACACTATCACACTCACTCACCCACTCACTCACTCACTCAACCTCACTCACGAGAACGGTGAACACACTCACATGGTCACTCTATCACTATATCACTATCACACTTACACACTATCACTATATCACTATCACACTCACTCACTCAACCTCACGCACGAGAACGGTGAACACACTCACTCACACTATCAATCACACTATCAATCACTCACTATCACACTTACACACTATCACACTATCACTATATCACTATCACACTTACTCACTCAACCTCACTCACGAGAACGGTGAACACACTCACTATCACACTATCACTATCACACTATCACTATATCACTATCACACTTACACACTATCACTATCACACTATCACTATATCACTATCACACTTACACACTATCACTATCACACTATCACTATATCACTATCACACTTACACACTATCACTATCACACTATCACTATCACTCACTCAACCTCACTCACGAGAACGGTGAACACACTCACATGGTCACTCACACTATCACTCACTATCACACTATCACACTCACACTCACTCACCCACTCACTCACTCAACCTCACTCACGAGAACGGTGAACACACTCACATGGTCACTCTATCACTATATCACTATCACACTTACACACTATCACTATATCACTATCACACTCACTCACTCAACCTCACGCACGAGAACGGTGAACACACTCACTCACACTATCAATCACACTATCAATCACTCACTATCACACTTACACACTATCACACTATCACTATATCACTATCACACTTACTCACTCAACCTCACTCACGAGAACGGTGAACACACTCACTATCACACTATCACTATCACACTATCACTATATCACTATCACACTTACACACTATCACTATCACACTATCACTATATCACTATCACACTTACACACTATCACTATCACACTATCACTATATCACTATCACACTTACACACTATCACTATCACACTATCACTATCACTCACTCAACCTCACTCACGAGAACGGTGAACACACTCACATGGTCACTCACACTATCACTCACTATCACACTATCACACTCACACTCACTCACCCACTCACTCACTCACTCAACCTCACTCACGAGAACGGTGAACACACTCACATGGTCACTCTATCACTATATCACTATCACACTTACACACTATCACTATATCACTATCACACTCACTCACTCAACCTCACGCACGAGAACGGTGAACACACTCACTCACACTATCAATCACACTATCAATCACTCACTATCACACTTACACACTATCACACTATCACTATATCACTATCACACTTACTCACTCAACCTCACTCACGAGAACGGTGAACACACTCACTATCACACTATCAATCACACTATCACTATCACACTATCACACTTACACACTATCACTATCACACTATCACTATATCACTATCACACTTACACACTATCACTATCACACTATCACTATATCACTATCACACTTACACACTATCACTATCACACTATCACTATCACTCACTCAACCTCACTCACGAGAACGGTGAACACACTCACATGGTCACTCACACTATCACTCACTATCACACTATCACACTCACACTCACTCACCCACTCACTCACTCAACCTCACTCACGAGAACGGTGAACACACTCACATGGTCACTCTATCACTATATCACTATCACACTTACACACTATCACTATATCACTATCACACTCACTCACTCAACCTCACGCACGA
>NW_022638487.1:0-28324 GCF_010993605.1 Petromyzon marinus
GTAGTCAACATCTCCTGTGTACCAGGCGAGGTAGTCAACATCTCCTGTGTACCAGGCGAGGTAGTCAACATATCCTGTGTACCAGGCGAGGTAGTCAACATCTACTGTACACCAGGCGAGGTAGTCAACATCTCTCAGACCAGGCGAGGTAGTCAACATCTCCTGTAGACCAGGCGAGGTAGTCAACATCTCCTGTGTACCAGGTGAGGTAGTCAACATCTCCTGTGTACCAGGCGAGCTGGTCAACATCTCCTGTGTACCAGGTGAGGTAGTCAACATCTCCTGTGTACCAGCGAGGTAGTCAACATCTCCTGTATACCAGGCGAGGTAGTCAACATCTCATGTAGAACCAGGCGAGGTAGTCAACATCTCCTGTGTACCAGGCGAGGTAGTCAACATCTCCTGTGTACCAGGCGAGGTAGTCAACATCTCCTGTGTACCAGGCGAGGTAGTCCACATCTCCTGTGTACCAGGCGAGGTAGTCATATCTCCTGTGTACCAGGCGAGGTAGTCAACATCTCATGTAGAGCAGGCGAGGTAGTCAACATCTCCTGTAGACCAGGCGAGGTAGTCAACATCTCCTGTGTACCAGGCGAGGTAGTCAACATCTCCTGTGTACCAGGCGAGGTAGTCAACATCTCCTGTACACCAGGCGAGGTAGTCAACATCTCCTGTGTACCAGGCGAGGTAGTCAACATCTCCTGTGTACCAGGCGAGGTAGTCAACATCTCCTGTGTACCAGGCGAGGTAGTCAACATCTCCTGTAGACCAGGCGAGGTAGTCAACATCTCCTGTGTACCAGGCGAGGTAGTCAACATCTCCTGTGTACCAGGCGAGGTAGTCAACATCTCCTGTGTACCAGGCGAGGTAGTCAACATCTCCTGTGTACCAGGCGAGGTAGTCAACATCTCCTGTGTACCAGGCGAGGTAGTCAACATCTCCTGTGTACCAGGCGAGGTAGTCAACATCTCCTGTGTACCAGGCGAGGTGGTCAACATCTCCTGTTCACCAGGCGAGGTGGTCAACATCTCCTGTGTACCAGGCGAGGTAGTCAACATCTCCTGTAGACCAGGCGAGGTAGTCAACATCTCCTGTAGACCAGGCGAGGTAGTCAACATCTCCTGTAGACCAGGCGAGGTAGTCAACATCTCCTGTGTACCAGGCGAGGTAGTCAACATCTCCTGTGTACCAGGCGAGGTAGTCAACATCTCCTGTGTACCAGGCGAGGTAGTCAACATCTACTGTACACCAGGCGAGGTAGTCAACATCTCCTCTAGACCAGGCGAGGTAGTCAACATCTCCTGTAGACCAGGCGAGGTAGTCAACATCTCCTGTGTACCAGGTGAGGTAGTCAACATCTCCTGTGTACCAGGCGAGCTGGTCAACATCTCCTGTGTACCAGGTGAGGTAGTCAACATCTCCTGTGTACCAGGCGAGGTAGTCAACATCTCCTGTATACCAGGCGAGGTAGTCAACATCTCATGTAGACCAGGCGAGGTAGTCAACATCTCCTGTGTACCAGGCGAGGTAGTCAACATCTCCTGTGTACCAGGCGAGGTAGTCAACATCTCCTGTGTACCAGGCGAGGTAGTCCACATCTCCTGTGTACCAGGCGAGGTAGTCAACATCTCCTGTGTACCAGGCGAGGTAGTCAACATCTCATGTAGACCAGGCGAGGTAGTCAACATCTCCTGTACACCAGGCGAGGTAGTCAACATCTCCTGTGTACCAGGCGAGGTAGTCAACATCTCCTGTGTACCAGGCGAGGTAGTCAACATCTCCTGTACACCAGGCGAGGTAGTCAACATCTCCTGTGTACCAGGCGAGGTAGTCAACATCTCCTGTGTACCAGGCGAGGTAGTCAACATCTCCTGTGTACCAGGCGAGGTAGTCAACATCTCCTGTAGACCAGGCGAGGTAGTCAACATCTCCTGTGTACCAGGCGAGGTAGTCAACATCTCCTGTGTACCAGGCGAGGTAGTCAACATCTCCTGTGTACCAGGCGAGGTAGTCAACATCTCCTGTGTACCAGGCGAGGTAGTCAACATCTCCTGTGTACCAGGCGAGGTAGTCAACATCTCCTGTGTACCAGGCGAGGTAGTCAACATCTCCTGTGTACCAGGCGAGGTGGTCAACATCTCCTGTACACCAGGCGAGGTGGTCAACATCTCCTGTGTACCAGGCGAGGTAGTCAACATCTCCTGTAGACCAGGCGAGGTAGTCAACATCTCCTGTACACCAGGCGAGGTAGTCAACATCTCCTGTAGACCAGGCGAGGTAGTCAACATCTCCTGTAGACCAGGCGAGGTAGTCAACATCTCCTGTAGGCCAGGCGAGGTAGTCAACATCTCCTGTAGACCAGGCGAGGTAGTCAACATCTCCTGTAGACCAGGCGAGGTAGTCAACATCTCCTGTGTACCAGGCGAGGTAGTCAACATCTCCTGTAGACCAGGCGAGGTAGTCAACATCTCCTGTAGACCAGGCGAGGTAGTCAACATCTCCTGTAGACCAGGCGAGGTAGTCAACATCTCCTGTACACCAGGCGAGGTAGTCAACATCTCCTGTACACCAGGCGAGGTAGTCAACATCTCCTGTACACCAGGCGAGGTAGTCAACATCTCCTGTAGACCAGGCGAGGTAGTCAACATCTCCTGTGTACCAGGCGAGGTAGTCAACATCTCCTGTAGACCAGGCGAGGTAGTCAACATCTCCTGTGTACCAGGCGAGGTAGTCAACATCTCCTGTGTACCAGGCGAGGTAGTCAACATCTCCTGTGTACCAGGCGAGGTAGTCAACATCTCCTGTAGACCAGGCGAGGTAGTCAACATCTCCTGTAGACCAGGCGAGGTAGTCAACATCTCCTGTGTACCAGGAGAGGTAGTGAACATCTCCTGTGTACCAGGCGAGGTAGTCAACATCTCCTGTGTACCAGGCGAGGTAGTCAACATCTCCTGTACACCAGGCGAGGTAGTCAACATCTCCTGTGTACCAGGCGAGGTAGTCAACATCTCCTGTAGACCAGGCGAGGTAGTCAACATCTCCTGTAGACCAGGCTAGGTAGTCAACATCTCCTGTACACCAACCAGGCGAGGTAGTCAACATCTCCTGTGTACCAGGCGAGGTAGTCAACATCTCCTGTAGACCAGGCGAGGTAGTCAACATCTCCTGTGTACCAGGCGAGGTAGTCAACATCTCCTGTACACCAGGCGAGGTAGTCAACATCTCCTGTGTACCAGGCGAGGTAGTCAACATCTCCTGTGTACCAGGCGAGGTAGTCAACATCTCCTGTACACCAGGCGAGGTAGTCAACATCTCCTGTACACCAGGCGAGGTAGTCAACATCTCCTGTGTACCAGGCGAGGTAGTCAACATCTCCTGTGTACCAGGCGAGGTAGTCAACATCTCCTGTGTACCAGGCGAGGTAGTCAACATCTCCTGTAGACCAGGCGAGGTAGTCAACATCTCCTGTAGACCAGGCGAGGTAGTCAACATCTCCTGTACACCAGGCGAGGTAGTCAACATCTCCTGTACACCAGGCGAGGTAGTCAACATCTCCTGTGTACCAGGCTAGGTAGTCAACATCTCCTGTAGACCAGGCGAGGTAGTCAACATCTCCTGTACACCAGGCGAGGTAGTCAACATCTCCTGTGTACCAGGCGAGGTAGTCAACATCTCCTGTGTACCAGGTGAGGTAGTCAACATCTCCTGTGTACCAGGCGAGCTGGTCAACATCTCCTGTGTACCAGGTGAGGTAGTCAACATCTCCTGTGTACCAGGCGAGGTAGTCAACATCTCCTGTAGACCAGGCGAGGTAGTCAACATCTCCTGTAGACCAGGCGAGGTAGTCAACATCTCCTGTGTACCAGGCGAGGTAGTCAACATCTCCTGTGTACCAGGCGAGGTAGTCAACATCTCCTGTGTACCAGGCGAGGTAGTCCACATCTCCTGTGTACCAGGCGAGGTAGTCAACATCTCCTGTGTACCAGGCGAGGTAGTCAACATCTCATGTAGACCAGGCGAGGTAGTCAACATCTCCTGTACACCAGGCGAGGTAGTCAACATCTCCTGTGTACCAGGCGAGGTAGTCAACATCTCATGTAGACCAGGCGAGGTAGTCAACATCTCCTGTACACCAGGCGAGGTAGTCAACATCTCCTGTGTACCAGGCGAGGTAGTCAACATCTCCTGTGTACCAGGCGAGGTAGTCAACATCTCCTGTGTACCAGGCGAGGTAGTCAACATCTCCTGTAGACCAGGCGAGGTAGTCAACATCTCCTGTGTACCAGGCGAGGTAGTCAACATCTCCTGTGTACCAGGCGAGGTAGTCAACATCTCCTGTGTACCAGGCGAGGTAGTCAACATCTCCTGTGTACCAGGCGAGGTAGTCAACATCTCCTGTGTACCAGGCGAGGTAGTCAACATCTCCTGTGTACCAGGCGAGGTAGTCAACATCTCCTGTGTACCAGGCGAGGTGGTCAACATCTCCTGTACACCAGGCGAGGTGGTCAACATCTCCTGTGTAACAGGCGAGGTAGTCAACATCTCCTGTAGACCAGGCGAGGTAGTCAACATCTCCTGTACACCAGGCGAGGTAGTCAACATCTCCTGTAGACCAGGCGAGGTAGTCAACATCTCCTGTGTACCAGGCGAGGTAGTCAACATCTCCTGTGTACCAGGCGAGGTAGTCAACATCTCCTGTGTACCAGGCGAGGTAGTCAACATCTACTGTACACCAGGCGAGGTAGTCAACATCTCCTCTAGACCAGGCGAGGTAGTCAACATCTCCTGTAGACCAGGCGAGGTAGTCAACATCTCCTGTGTACCAGGTGAGGTAGTCAACATCTCCTGTGTACCAGGCGAGCTGGTCAACATCTCCTGTGTACCAGGTGAGGTAGTCAACATCTCCTGTGTACCAGGCGAGGTAGTCAACATCTCCTGTAGACCAGGCGAGGTAGTCAACATCTCATGTAGACCAGGCGAGGTAGTCAACATCTCCTGTGTACCAGGCGAGGTAGTCAACATCTCCTGTGTACCAGGCGAGGTAGTCAACATCTCCTGTGTACCAGGCGAGGTAGTCCACATCTCCTGTGTACCAGGCGAGGTAGTCAACATCTCCTGTGTACCAGGCGAGGTAGTCAACATCTCCTATAGGCCAGGCGAGGTAGTCAACATCTCCTGTACACCAGGCGAGGTAGTCAATATCTCCTGTGTACCAGGCGAGGTAGTCAACATCTCCTGTGTACCAGGCGAGGTAGTCAACATCTCCTGTACACCAGGCGAGGTAGTCAACATCTCCTGTGTACCAGGCGAGGTAGTCAACATCTCCTGTGTACCAGGCGAGGTAGTCAACATCTCCTGTATACCAGGCGAGGTAGTCAACATCTCCTGTAGACCAGGCGAGGTAGTCAACATCTCCTGTGTACCAGGCGAGGTAGTCAACATCTCCTGTAGACCAGGCGAGGTAGTCAACATCTCCTGTGTACCAGGCGAGGTAGTCAACATCTCCTGTGTACCAGGCGAGGTAGTCAACATCTCCTGTGTACCAGGCGAGGTAGTCAACATCTCCTGTGTACCAGGCGAGGTAGTCAACATCTCCTGTGTACCAGGCGAGGTGGTCAACATCTCCTGTACACCAGGCGAGGTGGTCAACATCTCCTGTGTACCAGGCGAGGTAGTCAACATCTCCTGTAGACCAGGCGAGGTAGTCAACATCTCCTGTACACCAGGCGAGGTAGTCAACATCTCCTGTAGACCAGGCGAGGTAGTCAACATCTCCTGTAGACCAGGCGAGGTAGTCAACATCTCCTGTAGGCCAGGCGAGGTAGTCAACATCTCCTGTAGACCAGGCGAGGTAGTTAACATCTGTACACCAGGCGAGGTAGTCAACATCTCCTGTGTACCAGGCGAGGTAGTCAACATCTCCTGTAGACCAGGCGAGGTAGTCAACATCTCCTGTAGACCAGGCGAGGTAGTCAACATCTCCTGTAGACCAGGCGAGGTAGTCAACATCTCCTGTACACCAGGCGAGGTAGTCAACATCTCCTGTACACCAGGCGAGGTAGTCAACATCTCCTGTACACCAGGCGAGGTAGTCAACATCTCCTGTAGACCAGGCGAGGTAGTCAACATCTCCTGTGTACCAGGCGAGGTAGTCAACATCTCCTGTACACCAGGCGAGGTAGTCAACATCTCCTGTGTACCAGGCGAGGTAGTCAACATCTCCTGTGTACCAGGCGAGGTAGTCAACATCTCCTGTGTACCAGGCGAGGTAGTCAACATCTCCTGTAGACCAGGCGAGGTAGTCAACATCTCCTGTAGACCAGGCGAGGTAGTCAACATCTCCTGTGTACCAGGAGAGGTAGTGAACATCTCCTGTGTACCAGGCGAGGTAGTCAACATCTCCTGTGTACCAGGCGAGGTAGTCAACATCTCCTGTACACCAGGCGAGGTAGTCAACATCTCCTGTGTACCAGGCGAGGTAGTCAACATCTCCTGTAGACCAGGCGAGGTAGTCAACATCTCCTGTAGACCAGGCGAGGTAGTCAACATCTCCTGTACACCAACCAGGCGAGGTAGTCAACATCTCCTGTGTACCTGGCGAGGTAGTCAACATCTCCTGTAGACCAGGCGAGGTAGTCAACATCTCCTGTGTACCAGGCGAGGTAGTCAACATCTCCTGTACACCAGGCGAGGTAGTCAACATCTCCTGTGTACCAGGCGAGGTAGTCAACATCTCCTGTGTACCAGGCGAGGTAGTCAACATCTCCTGTAGACCAGGCGAGGTAGTCAACATCTCCTGTACACCAGGCGAGGTAGTCAACATCTCCTGTACACCAGGCGAGGTAGTCAACATCTCCTGTAGACCAGGCGAGGTAGTCAACATCTCCTGTGTACCAGGAGAGGTAGACAACATCTCCTGTGTACCAGGCGAGGTAGTCAACATCTCCTGTACACCAGGCGAGGTAGTCAACATCTCCTGTGTACCAGGCGAGGTAGTCAACATCTCCTGTAGACCAGGCGAGGTAGTCAACATCTCCTGTGTACCAGGCGAGGTAGTCAACATCTCCTGTAGACCAGGCGAGGTAGACAACATCTCCTGTAGACCAGGCGAGGTAGTCAACATCTCCTGTGTACCAGGCGAGGTAGTCAACATCTCCTGTGTACCAGGCGAGGTAGTCAACATCTCCTGTGTACCAGGCGAGGTAGTCAACATCTCCTGTAGACCAGGCGAGGTAGTCAACATCTCCTGTACACCAGGCGAGGTAGTCAACATCTCCTGTGTACCAGGCGAGGTAGTCAACATCTCCTGTGTACCAGGCGAGGTAGTCAACATCTCCTGTAGACCTGGCGAGGTAGTCAACATCTCCTGTGTACCAGGTGAGGTAGTCAACATCTCCTGTGTACCAGGCGAGGTAGTCAACATCTCCTTTAGACCTGGCGAGGTAGTCAACATCTCCTGTGTACCAGGTGAGGTAGTCAACATCTCCTGTGTACCAGGCGAGGTAGTCATCATCTCCTGTAGACCAGGCGAGGTAGTACAACATCTCCTGTAGACCAGGCGAGGTAGTCAACATCTCCTGTACACCAGGCGAGGTAGTCAACATCTCCTGTGTACCAGGCGAGGTAGTCAACATCTCCTGTGTACCAGGCGAGGTAGTCAACATCTCCTGTGTACCAGGCGAGGTAGTCAACATCTCCTGTGTACCAGGCGAGGTAGTCAACATCTCCTGTACACCAGGCGAGGTAGTCAACATCTCCTGTACACCAGGCGAGGTAGTCAACATCTCCTGTAGACCAGGAGAGGTAGTCAACATCTCCTGTAGGCCAGGCGAGGTAGTCAACATCTCCTGTGTACCAGGCGAGGTAGTCAACATCTCCTGTGTACCAGGCGAGGTAGTCAACATCTCCTGTGTACCAGGCGAGGTAGTCAACATCTCCTGTACACCAGGCGAGGTAGTCAACATCTCCTGTGTACCAGGCGAGGTAGTCAACATCTCCTGTAGACCAGGCGAGGTAGTCAACATCTCTTCTGTACCAGGCGAGGTAGTCAACATCTCCTGTACACCAGGCGAGGTAGTCAACATCTCCTGTACACCAGGCGAGGTAGTCAACATCTCCTGTACACCAGGCGAGGTAGTCAACATCTCCTGTAGACCACACGAGGTAGTCAACATCTCTTGTGTACCAGGCGAGGTAGTCAACATCTCCTGTGTACCAGGCGAGGTAGTCAACATCTCCTGTACACCAGGCGAGGTAGTCAACATCTCCTGTACACCAGGCGAGGTAGTCAACATCTCCTGTAGACCAGGCGAGGTAGTCAACATCTCCTGTAGACCAGGCGAGGTAGTCAACATCTCCTGTGGACCAGGAGAGGTAGTGAACATCTCCTGTGTACCAGGCGAGGTAGTCAACATCTCCTGTGTACCAGGCGAGGTAGTCAACATCTCCTGTACACCAGGCGAGGTAGTCAACATCTCCTGTGTACCAGGCGAGGTAGTCAACATCTCCTGTAGACAGGCGAGGTAGTCAACATCTCCTGTAGACCAGGCGAGGTAGTCAACATCTCCTGTACACCAGGCGAGGTAGTCAACATCTCCTGTGTACCTGGCGAGGTAGTCAACATCTCCTGTAGACCAGGCGAGGTAGTCAACATCTCCTGTAGACCTGGCGAGGTAGTCAACATCTCCTGTGTACCAGGCGAGGTAGTCAACATCTCCTGTACACCAGGCGAGGTAGTCAACATCTCCTGTGTACCAGGCGAGGTAGTCAACATCTCCTGTGTACCAGGCGAGGTAGTCAACATCTCCTGTAGACCAGGCGAGGTAGTCAACATCTCCTGTACACCAGGCGAGGTAGTCAACATCTCCTGTAGACCAGGCGAGGTAGTCAACATCTCCTGTGTACCAGGAGAGGTAGACAACATCTCCTGTGTACCAGGCGAGGTAGTCAACATCTCCTGTGTACCAGGCGAGGTAGTCAACATCTCCTGTACACCAGGCGAGGTAGTCAACATCTCCTGTGTACCAGGCGAGGTAGTCAACATCTCCTGTAGACCAGGCGAGGTAGTCAACATCTCCTGTAGACCAGGCGAGGTAGACAACATCTCCTGTAGACCAGGCGAGGTAGTCAACATCTCCTGTGTACCAGGCGAGGTAGTCAACATCTCCTGTGTACCAGGCGAGGTAGTCAACATCTCCTGTGTACCAGGCGAGGTAGTCAACATCTCCTGTAGACCAGGCGAGGTAGTCAACATCTCCTGTACACCAGGCGAGGTAGTCAACATCTCCTGTGTACCAGGCGAGGTAGTCAACATCTCCTGTGTACCAGGCGAGGTAGTCAACATCTCCTGTAGACCTGGCGAGGTAGTCAACATCTCCTGTGTACCAGGTGAGGTAGTCAACATCTCCTGTGTACCAGGCGAGGTAGTCAACATCTCCTGTAGACCTGGCGAGGTAGTCAACATCTCCTGTGTACCAGGTGAGGTAGTCAACATCTCCTGTGTACCAGGCGAGGTAGTCAACATCTCCTGTAGACCAGGCGAGGTAGACAACATCTCCTGTAGACCAGGCGAGGTAGTCAACATCTCCTGTACACCAGGCGAGGTAGTCAACATCTCCTGTGTACCAGGCGAGGTAGTCAACATCTCCTGTGTACCAGGCGAGGTAGTCAACATCTCCTGTGTACCAGGCGAGGTAGTCAACATCTCCTGTGTACCAGGCGAGGTAGTCAACATCTCCTGTACACCAGGCGAGGTAGTCAACATCTCCTGTGTACCAGGCGAGGTAGTCAACATCTCTTGTGTACCAGGCGAGGTAGTCAACATCTCCTGTACACCAGGCGAGGTAGTCAACATCTCCTGTACACCAGGCGAGGTAGTCAACATCTCCTGTGTACCAGGCGAGGTAGTCAACATCTCCTGTACACCAGGCGAGGTAGTCAACATCTCCTGTACACCAGGCGAGGTAGTCAACATCTCCTGTACACCAGGCGAGGTAGTCAACA
This sequence comes from Petromyzon marinus, assembly GCF_010993605.1. Classification (NCBI taxonomy): domain Eukaryota; kingdom Metazoa; phylum Chordata; class Hyperoartia; order Petromyzontiformes; family Petromyzontidae; genus Petromyzon; species Petromyzon marinus. The sequence continues at coordinate 10,003 of NW_022638487.1, forward strand.
TCTCCTGTGTACCAGGCTAGGTAGTCAACATCTCCTGTAGACCAGGCGAGGTAGTCAACATCTCCTGTACACCAGGCGAGGTAGTCAACATCTCCTGTAGACCAGGCGAGGTAGTCAACATCTCCTGTGTACCAGGCGAGGTAGTCAACATCTCCTGTGTACCAGGCGAGGTAGTCAACATCTCCTGTAGACCAGGCGAGGTAGTCAACATCTCCTGTACACCAGGCGAGGTAGTCAACATCTCCTGTACACCAGGCGAGGTAGTCAACATCTCCTGTGTACCAGGCTAGGTAGTCAACATCTCCTGTAGACCAGGCGAGGTAGTCAACATCTCCTGTACACCAGGCGAGGTAGTCAACATCTCCTGTAGACCAGGCGAGGTAGTCAACATCTCCTGTGTACCAGGCGAGGTAGTCAACATCTCCTGTGTACCAGGCGAGGTAGTCAACATCTCCTGTAGACCAGGCGAGGTAGTCAACATCTCCTGTACACCAGGCGAGGTAGTCAACATCTCCTGTGTACCAGGCAAGGTAGTCAACATCTCCTGTACACCAGGCGAGGTAGTCAACATCTCCTGTACACCAGGCGAGGTAGTCAACATCTCCTGTGTACCAGGCGAGGTAGTCAACATCTCCTGTGTACCAGGCGAGGTAGTCAACATCTCCTGTGTACCAGGCGAGGTAGTCAACATCTCCTGTAGACCAGGCGAGGTAGTCAACATCTCCTGTAGACCAGGCGAGGTAGTCAACATCTCCTGTACACCAGGCGAGGTAGTCAACATCTCCTGTACACCAGGCGAGGTAGTCAACATCTCCTGTGTACCAGGCGAGGTAGTCAACATCTCCTGTAGACCAGGCGAGGTAGTCAACATCTCCTGTACACCAGGCGAGGTAGTCAACATCTCCTGTGTACCAGGCGAGGTAGTCAACATCTCCTGTGTACCAGGCGAGGTAGTCAACATCTCCTGTAGACCAGGCGAGGTAGTCAACATCTCCTGTACACCAGGCGAGGTAGTCAACATCTCCTGTGTACCAGGCAAGGTAGTCAACATCTCCTGTACACCAGGCGAGGTAGTCAACATCTCCTGTACACCAGGCGAGGTAGTCAACATCTCCTGTACACCAGGCGAGGTAGTCAACATCTCATGTAGACCAGGCGAGGTAGTCAACATCTCCTGTGTACCAGGCGAGGTGCCACTCACAGGCTCCATGTCGCTGGCGAGGGAAGAGAGGTCGAGATTAGAGCGGAAGTCAGCGATCATTTCAGAGAACTCCCAGTTGGGTTGAGACGTGTCCACCTCCTGTGGTGGGAGAACACACACACACACAGTCACACACACACACAGTCACACACACACACACAGTCACACACACACACAGTCACACACACACACAGACACACACACACACAGTCACACACAGACACACACACAGTCACACACACACACAGTCACACACACACAGTCACACACACACACAGTGACACACACACACACAGTCACACACACACAGTCACACACACACAGTCACACACACACAGTCACACACAGACACAGTCACACACACACAGTCACACACACACAGTCACACACACACACAGTCACACACACACACAGTCACACACACACAGTCACACACACACACAGTCACACACACACACAGTCACACACACACAGTCACACAACAACAACAACAACAACCGCCATTCGCCACTAAGTGGCGGTGACGTCACCACGACGCTTGTGCCAGGCTATGTGCACCCTGAGGCCACGTGAAGTGTCGAACGCCCGCTGGCAGGAGGTCACGGGGCAGACCCAGGTGCCACGGGTCGACTGACTGAGATGACTGGCTGATGCACCACCTGTGCCCCCTACTGTGCCAACCTGCTGTGCTTTAGCCACCCGGCGCTCCGCTCGCTGTTGTGAGCGTCGCTCCTCCGCCCTCCGTTGTTGTTGGAGGGCGACTGCCTCCAACTGCCCAGTAGCATCCTTCACGAGCCTCCTCCACAGAGGCCGATCTTGACACCGCTGGTACCAGTCATCGGCAAGTCCACTCAGCTCCACGTCCTCCTGTACCACATCACTCCATCTCTTCTCTAGCCCGTGCCGCGCCCGCTTAGCCCCCTCAATCCGGCCAAACAAAAGCTGTTTCGGCATGCGGTGGCTGGGCATGCGGGCTACATGACCCAGCCATCGCAGCCTTGCCTGCCGGAGGAGCTCACCGATGGGACCCTGCCCAGATCTTTCAAGGATTTGTGAGCTCCTCACACAATCCAGTCTGGTTAAACCCAGGATGGATCGTAGGCAGGTCAGCCTAAATGTTTCTAACCGGCGAAGATGTTCCATTAGGGGGGTCCACGTTTCGCAAGCGTAGAGAAGGGAGGGAATGACCGTGGCCGAGAAGACCTGAAGCTTAGTGCGGAGCGACAGACCAGGTAGCTTCCACACAGCGTTACGCAACCGATGAAAAGATATTGCCGCTCGACTGATTCGGAGTGAGACCTCTGCTGTTAAACTGGAGCCAGTCATAAGCACACTGCCCAGGTATGGGAAACTCTCCACTCTCTCCACAACTGCCCTATCACCGATTGGGAGTTGTGGGGGTGGAGTGTCCGATGGTACAAAATACCCAGGCAGGTGCTTAGTTTTGGTGGGGCTGATGGTAAGGCCCCACCTCTTAGTGGCACGCTCCAGTCTCAGCAGCAGCGTCTGCAACTCCTCCTCTGACTGAGCAGCTATTACCAAGTCATCAGCATACATAACGTGGTTGAGCAATAGGGAGCCATCCCTTGACCGCACCCGGGCATCGATTAGCCTCCCATTATATCTGTACCATATGGAGATTCCCCCGGTACAGCTATTGAAGGCTTCACGAACTACGTGGTCAAAATAGATGTTAAATAATGTGGGAGCCAGAGGACATCCCTGTCGCACCCCAAGGTGTACAGGGAATGGCTCTGACTCCCGGCCACGTAGTTTTACCCGGGCCCGCTCACCATCATGAAGGTCCTTAATGATCGTGAGCAGAGGGTCAGGTACTCCAAAAGCACGAAGAACGACCCAGAGCCCAGGCCTACTGATGGTATCATAGGCCTTGACCAGGTCAATAAAGCAGAGATGTAGGTCTTGTTGGAATTCCCTACACCTCTGCTGTAGCAGACGGACAGAAAATATGGCATCTGTGCAGGACCGCCCTTTCCTGAAACCGCATTGGGGCTCCGCAAGCCTCTCCTCAGCGTGCCTGGCAAGGCGATGCTGAATAATCCTTGCCAGGACCTTTCCCGGCACACTGAGGAGTGAGATGCCCCTGTAGTTGTTACAGTCTGTGCGGTCCCCCTTCTTAAAAAGGGGGACCACCAGGGCATCCTTCCAATCCTGCGGAACCCGTCCAGTGGTCCAGACTGTTGTTATGATGTCATATAGGGCAGTCTGTGCACAAACGCCACCCTCCCTCAGCATTTCGCTTGGGAGATCATCTCTGCCCGTCACACACACACACAGTCACACACACAGTCACACACACACACAGTCACACACACACACAGTCACACACACACACAGTCACACACACACACACAGTCACACACACACACAGTCACACACACACACAGTCACACACACACAGCCACACACACACAGTCACACACACACACACACAGTCACACACACACACAGTCACACACACACACACAGTCACACACACACAGTCACACACACACACACAGTCACACACACACACAGACACACACATTCACACACACAGTCACACACACACACACACAGTCACACACACACACAGTCACACAGACACACAGTCACACACACACAGTCACACACACACACACAGTCACACACACACAGTCACACACACACAGCCACACACACACAGACACACACACACAGTCACACACACACACACAGTCACACACACACACAGTCACACACACACACACAGTCACACACACACACACAGTCACACACACACACACAGTCACACACACACAGTCACACACACACACAGTCACACACAGTCACACACACACACAGTCACACACACACACACAGTCACACACACACACACAGTCACACACACACACACAGTCACACACACACAGTCACACACACACAGTCACACACACACAGTCACACACACACACAGTCACACACACACAGTCACACACACACACACAGTCACACACACACACAGTCACACACACAGTCACACACACACAGTCACACACACACACAGTCACACACACACAGACACACACACACACAGTCACACACACACAGTCACACACACACAGTCACACATACACAGTCACACATACACAGTCACACACACACAGTCACACACACACACAGTGACACACACACAGTGACACACACACAGTCACACACACACACAGTCACACACACACACACAGTTACACACACACACACATAGTTACACACACACACAGTTACAACAACAACAACAACCGCCATTCGCCACTAAGTGGCGGTGACGTCACCAAGACGCTTGTGCCAGGCTATGTGCACCGTGAGGCCACGTGAAGTGTCGAACGCCCGCTGGCAGGAGGTCACGGGGCAGACCCAGCAGGTGCCACGGGTCGACTGACTGAGATGACTGGCTGATGCACCACCTGTGCCCCCTACTGTGCCAACCTGCTGTGCTTTAGCCACCCGGCGCTCCGCTCGTTGTTCTGAGCGTCGCTCCTCCGCCCTCCGTTGTTGTTGGAGGGCGACTGCCTTCAACTGCCCAGTAGCATCCTTCACGAGCCTCCTCCACAGAGGCCGATCTTGACACCGCTGGTACCAGTCATCGGCAAGTCCACTCAGCTCCACGTCCTCCTGTACCATATCACTCCATCTCTTCTCTAGCCCGTGCCGCGCCCGCTTAGCCCCCTCAATCCGGCCAAACAAAAGCTGTTTCGGCATGCGGTGGCTGGGCATGCGGGCTACATGACCCAGCCATCGCAGTCTTGCCTGCCGGAGGAGCTCACCGATGGGACCCTGCCCAGATCTTTCAAGGATTTGTGAGCTCCTCACACAATCCAGTCTGATTAAACCCAGGATGGATCGTAGGCAGGCCAGCCTAAATGTTTCTAACCGGCGAAGATGTTCCATTAGGGGGGTCCACGTTTCGCAAGCGTAGAGAAGGGAGGGAATGACCGTGGCCGAGAAGACCTGAAGCTTAGTGCGGAGCGACAGACCAGGTAGCTTCCACACAGCGTTACGCAACCGATGAAAAGATATTGCCGCTCGACTGATTCGGAGTGAGACCTCTGCTGTTAAACTGGAGCCAGTCGTAAGCACACTGCCCAGGTATGGGAAACTCTCCACTCTCTCCACAACTGCCCCATCACCGATTGGGAGTTGTGGGGGTGGAGTGTCCGATGGTACAAAATACCCAGGCAGGTGCTTAGTTTTGGTGGGGCTGATGGTAAGGCCCCACCTCTTAGTGGCACGCTCCAGTCTCAGCAGCAGCGTCTCCAACTCCTCCTCTGACTGAGCAGCTATTACCAAATCATCAGCATACATAACGTGGTTGAGCAATAGGGAGCCATCCCTTGACCGCACCCGGGCATCGATTAGCCTCCCATTATATCTGTACCATATGGAGATTCCCCCGGTACAGCTATTGAAGGCTTCACGAACTACGTGGTCAAAATAGATGTTAAATAATGTGGGAGCCAGAGGACATCCCTGTCGCACCCCAAGGTGTACAGGGAATGGCTCTGACTCCCGGCCACGTAGTTTTACCCGGGCCCGCTCACCATCATGAAGGTCCTTAATGATCGTGAGCAGAGGGTCAGGTACTCCAAAAGCACGAAGAACGACCCAGAGCCCAGGCCTACTGATGGTATCATAGGCCTTGACCAGGTCAATAAAGCAGAGATGTAGGTCTTGTTGGAATTCCCTACACCTCTGCTGTAGCAGACGGACAGAAAATATGGCATCTGTGCAGGACCGCCCTTTCCTGAAACCGCATTGGGGCTCCGCAAGCCTCTCCTCAGCGTGCCTAACAAGGCGATGCTGAATAATCCTTGCCAGGACCTTTCCCGGCACACTGAGGAGTGAGATGCCCCTGTAGTTGTTACAGTCTGTGCGGTCCCCCTTCTTAAAAAGGGGGACCACCAGGGCATCCTTCCAATCCTGCGGAACCCGTCCAGTGGTCCAGACTTTTGTTATGATGTCATATAGGGCAGTCTGTGCACAAACGCCACCCTCCCTCAGCATTTCGCTTGGGAGATCATCTCTGCCCGCTGCCTTTCCTGGTCTCAGACTCCGGATCGCCTTCAATACTTCCTCAGCAGATGGCACCTCAACCAGCCACTCACAGGGGGTGACTTCTTCCAATATTTGAGGCACCGCAGCCTCAGCAGGGTCATCCTCACATTGTGCCACGATGTTTTCCTGGCTGAGGGATTTTCCCTCCCCCAGGACCTCAGAGAAATGCTCAGCAAATCTGCGAACCTGTTCCTGGGGGTCGGAGATTGGATCACCGTTTTTTCCCCTAATGATGGTAATAGGTGTGGCACTGCAGGTTACTTTTTTGATGGAGTTAAATAGAGATTTGTGATCACGGGCCACTGAGGCAGACTCCATCTCCTCAGCAACCCGCGACCACCACCCATCCTTGCAGCGCCTCACGGCTTTCCGAACCTCCGAGCGAAGGCTGCGGTAAGCCTCCTCATTCTCTGACGTGGGATTCTGTAACCGATGACAGTGGGCCTGTCGCTTTTTCTCAACCATCCTGAACACCTCCTCTGTCAGCCAGGGTCTTTGGGGAGGTCTGGACCGCGTACCCAAAGCAGCCATTGCAGCTGCATGAGTCACAGTCCTAAACCTCGCCCATTTATCCTCGACATCAGGAGGAGTCGGGGACGATGCCAATCCCAGCCGCAAGCGATGATGAAATTCTCGCTTGCAACTTTCATCAGATAACTGAGACCAGGCCACTTTATGTTGGAATGGGGTCCTGGGTGTACACCCACCACCGGAGTGGAAGAATGGCAGGCACATCTTACAGATGACTAGTCGATGGTCAGAGGGCAGATCAGCTCCACGGTAGGTCCTGGTGTCAAGGACATGGGCTCGCATTCGCTGGTCCGTCACTATGTAGTCCAGCAGATGTTCTTGCTTGGACCCGGCATGCATCCATGATGTTGTGTGGATGCGCCGATGCCGGAACAGTGTGTTGGTAATTACAAGCCCATGGGCTACACAAAAATCTAGCAGCCTCCTACCGTTGTTATTGAGCTGATCTGGCCCATGCCCTCCAATCACTCCAGACCAGGTGCCAGTATCATGACCAACTCGGGCATTGAAGTCACCCAACATGATGACTCTATCCCGAGGGGCCACTTTAGCCAGCACCTGTGACAGGAGGTCATAGAAGGCATCTGACTCATCGGCTTTGCCTGCATCCCTCCACGGATGTTCATCTTCGGTGGGGGCATAAGTAACCACGACCACCATTACTCGCCTCCGGTTGATGGGAAGGCGAGCCCAAAGTAGCCTGGGGCTTACAGCTTCCCACACCTCACCGCCACGCTCCCACGCCCCCTTCATTCTTTTGTTCAAAAGAAGACCCACACCCTGTTGTTTGGCAGTCTGCTGCCCCGAGTAGAGGACCGTCCACCCCTCATGGTGGCAGAAGCCAGAGCCGGTCCACCGGACCTCCTGAATGCCGCATAGATCCAGGCGGTACCGGTCCAGCTCCCGACAGAGGAGTGGCAGCCTCTCCTCTGCAGTGAGCGTTCGAACATTCCACGTGGCCACACGAAGTGGCTTTTCGTTGTTTCTGGAGTAGCCCCGAGGGTAGGTATTCAATCTCCTGGCTCCGCCAATTGGGGTTTGGCCAGGAGACGTCATAGACGCCTGGCCCCCCGGGGCCTCCGGCACAAGCTTATTAGTTACATATTTCAGTTTAATTCGTGGTTTCGTGGTAATCACACACACACAGTCACACACATACACAGTCACACACACACAGTCACACACACACACAGTCACACACAGACACAGTCACACACACACAGACACAGTCACACACACACACACACGCAGTCACACACACACACAGTCACACACAGTCACACACACAGTCACACACAGACACACAGTCACACACACACAGTCACACACACACAGTCACACACACACAGTCACACACACACAGTCACACACACACACACACAGTCACACACTGTCACACACACACACAGTCACACACACACACAGTCACACACACAGTCACACACACAGACGCACACACAGTCACACACACACACACACAGTCACACACACACAGTCACACACACACACACACAGTCACACACACACACAGTCACACACACACACAGTCACACACACAGACGCACACACACAGACGCACACACACAGTCACACACAGTCACACAGTCACACACAGACACACACACACAGTCACACACAGACACACAGTCACACACACACAGTCACACACACACACAGTCACACACACACAGTCACACACACACACAGTCACACAGTCACACACACAGTCACACACACAGTCACACACACACAATCACACACACAGTCACACACACACACAGTCACACACACACACAGTCACACACACACAGTCACACACACACACACACAGTCACACACTGTCACACACACACACAGTCACACACACACACAGTCACACACACAGTCACACACACAGACGCACACACAGTCACACACACACACACACAGTCACACACACACAGTCACACACACACACACACAGTCACACACACACACAGTCACACACACACACAGTCACACACACAGACGCACACACACAGTCACACACAGTCACACAGTCACACACAGACACACACACACAGTCACACACAGACACACAGTCACACACACACAGTCACACACACACACAGTCACACACACACAGTCACACACACACACAGTCACACAGTCACACACACAGTCACACACACAGTCACACACACACAATCACACACACAGTCACACACACACACAGTCACACACACACAGTCACACACACACAGTCACACACTGTCACACACACACAGTCACACACACAGACGCACACACACAGTCACACACAGTCACACAGTCACACACAGACACACACACACAGTCACACACAGTCACACACACAGTCACACACAGTCACACACACACAGTCACACACACACACACACAGTCACACACACACAGTCACACACACACAGACACACACACACACAGTCACGCACACACACAGTCACACACACAGTCACACACACACAGTCACACACACAGTCACACACACACACACAGTCACACACACACAGTCACACACACACAGTCACACACAGTCACACACACACACAGTCACACACACAGACGCACACACACAGACACACACACACAGTCACACACAGACACACACACACAGTCACACACAGACACACACACACAGTCACACACAGTCACACACACAGTCACACACACAGTCACACACACACAGTCACACACAGTCACACAGTCACACACAGACACACACAGTCACACACAGACACACACAGTCACACACAGACACACACACACAGTCACACACAGACACACACAGTCACACACAGTCACACACAGTCACACACACAGTCACACACACAGTCACACACACACACAGACACACACAGTCACACACACACAGACACACACACAGTCACACACACACAGACACACACACAGACACACACACACAGTCACACACACACACAGTCACACACACACAGTCACACACACACACAGTCACACACACACAGTCACACACACACACAGTCACACACACACACACAAAGTCACACACACACACACAGTCACACACACACACAGTCACACACACACACACAGTCACACACACACAGACACACACACACAGACACACACACACAGAGACACACACACACAGACACATACACACACAGACACACACACACAGACACACACACAGACACACACACAGACACAGGTTCACATGTCTCCCCCGTGTCTCTCTCCCCGTGTCTCCCCGTGTCTCTCTCTCCCCGTGTCTCTGTCTCCCCCCGTGTCTCTGTCTCCCCCCGTGTCTCTGTCTCCCCCCGTGTCTCTGTCTCCCCCCGTGTCTCCCCTGGGCTCTCCGCTCTCTCAGCTCCTGCTGCTGGGCTCTGCGTTGTTCACGATTCCTCTGCAAGCGCTCCACCTCACGGACACAGCTTGACTTCTTGCGGCCTAGGGGGAGACACGGGGGGAGAGAGACACGGGGAGAGACACGGGGAGAGACACGGGGGGAGAGAGACACGGGGAGAGAGACACGGGGAGACACGGGGAGACACGGGGAGACACGGGGAGAGAGAGACACGGAGACAGAGACACGGGGAGACATGGGGAGACACGGGGAGACACGGGGAGAGAGAGACACGGGGAGACACGGGGAGACACGGGGAGAGAGAGACACGGGGAGACACGGGGAGACACGGGGAGAGAGAGACACGGAGACAGAGACACGGGGAGACACGGGGAGACACGGGGGGACACGGGGGGACACGGGGAGACACGGGGAGAGACACGGGGAGAGAGAGACACGGGGACAGAGACACGGGGACAGAGACACGGGGAGACACGGGGGGAGACACGGGGAGAGAGAGACACGGGGGGAGACACGGGGAGAGAGAGACACGGGGGGAGACACGGGGAGAGAGAGACACAGGGAGACACGGAGAGAGAGACACGGGGAGAGAGAGACACGGGGAGAGACACGGGGAGAGAGACACGGAGAGACACGGGGGAGACACGGGGAGACATGGGGAGAGAGAGACACGGGGGGAGACACGGGGAGAGAGACACGGAGAGACACGGGGAGACACGGGGAGACATGGGGAGAGAGAGACACGGGGAGAGAGACACGGGGAGACACGGGGAGACACGGGGAGACACGGGGAGACACGGGGAGACACGGGGAGAGACACGGGGAGACACGGGGAGACACGGGGAGAGAGAGACACGGGGGGAGACACGGGGAGAGACACAGGGAGACACGGGGAGAGACACGGGGGGAGACACGGGGAGAGACACGGGGAGAGACACGGGGAGACACGGGGAGAGAGAGACACGGGGAGAGAGAGACACGGGGAGAGACACGGGGAGATAGAGACACGGGGAGACACGGGGAGACACGGGAAGAGAGACACGGGGAGACACGGGGAGACACGGGGAGAGAGAGACACGGGGGGAGACACGGAGAGACATGGGGAGACACGGGGAGAGAGAGACACGGGGGGAGACACGGGGAGAGAGAGACATGGGGGGAGACACGGGGAGAGAGAGACATGGGGAGACACGGGGAGAGACACGGGGAGAGACACGGACAGAGACACGGACAGAGACACGGGGAGAGACACGGGGAGAGACACGGGGAGAGACACGGGGAGACACGGGGAGACACGGGGAGAGACACGGGGAGAGACACGGGGAGAGACACGGGGAGACAGACATGGGGAGACAGAGACACGGGGAGAGACACGGGGGAGACACGGGGGGAGAGAGACACGGGGAGAGAGAGACACGGGGAGAGACACGGGGAGAGACACGGGGAGAGACACGGGGGAGACACGGGGGGAGAGAGACATGGGGAGAGAGAGACACGGGGAGAGACACGGGGAGACAGACACGGGGAGAGAGACACGGGGAGAGTGTATAGTGTAGTAGTGTATAGTGTAGTGGTGTATAGTGTAGTGTAGTAGTGTATAGTGTAGTAGTGTATAGTGTAGTAGTGTATAGTGTAGTAGTGTAGTGTAGTAGTGTATAGTGTAGTAGTGTATAGTGTAGTAGTATATAGTGTAGTAGTGTGTAGTGTAGGAGTGTATAGTGTAGTAGTGTGTAGTGTATAGTGTAGTAGTGTATAGTGTAGTAGTGTGTAGTGTAGTAGTGTAAAGTGTAGTAGTGTATAGTGTAGTAGTGTATAGTGTAGTAGTGTATAGTGTAGTAGTGTATAGTGTAGTAGTGTATAGTGTAGTAGTGTATAGTGTAGTAGTGTACAGTGTAGTAGTGTAGTGTATAGTGTAATAGTGTATAGTGTAGTAGTGTATAGTGTAGTAGTGTATAGTGTAGTAGTGTATAGTGTAGTAGTGTATAGTGTAGTGTATAATGTAGTAGTGTATAGTGTATAGTGTAGTAGTGTATAGTGTAGTAGTGTATAGTGTAGTAGTGTATAGTGTAGTAGTGTATAGTGTAGTAGTGTATAGTGTAGTAGTGTATAGTGTAGTAGTGTATAGTGTAGTAGTGTATAGTGTAGTGTAGTAGTGTATAATGTAGTAGTGTATAGTGTATTAGTGTATAGTGTAGTAGTGTATAGTGTAATAGTGTATAGTGTAGTAGTGTATAGTGTAGTAGTGTATAGTGTAGTAGTGTATAGTGTAGTAGTGTATAGTGTAGTAGTGTATAGTGTAGTAGTGTATAGTGTAGTAGTGCATAGTGTAGTAGTGCACAGTGTAGTAGCGTATAGTGTAGTAGTGTATAGTGTAGTAGTGTATAGTGTAGTAGTGTATAGTGTAGTAGTGTATAGTGTAGTAGTGTATAGTGTAGTAGTGTATAGTGTAGTGTAGTGTATAGTGTAGTGTATAGTGTAGTAGTGTATAGTGTAGTAGTGTATAGTGTAGTAGTGTATAGTGTAGTAGTGTATAGTGTAGTAGTGTATAGTGTAGTAGTGTATAGTGTAGTAGTGTATAGTGTAGTGTAGTGTATAGTGTAGTGTATAGTGTAGTAGTGTATAGTGTAGTGTATAGTGTAGTAGTGTATAGTGGAGTAGTGTATAGTGTAGTAGTGTATAGTATAGTAGTGTATAGTGTAGTAGTGTATAGTGTAGTAGTGTATAGTGTAGTAGTGTATAGTGTAGTGTATAGTGTAGTAGTGTATAGTGTAGTAGTGTAGTAGTGTATAGTGTAGTAGTGTATAGTGTAGTAGTGTATAGTGTAGTAGTGTATAGTGTAGTAGTGTATAGTGTAGTAGTGTATAGTGTAGTAGTGTATAGTGTAGTGTAGTAGTGTATAGTGTAGTAGTGTATAGTGTAGTAGTGTATAGTGTAGTAGTGTATAGTGTAGTGTAGTAGTGTATAGCGTAGTAGTGTATAGTGTAGTAGTGTACAGTGTGGTGTATAGTGTGGTGTACAGTGTAGTGCGCAGTGTGGTAGTGTACAGTGTGGTGTGCAGTGTGGTGTACAGTGTGGTGAGTTCTCACTGAGGGCTGATGCCTCATCTCTGGCTGGAGGTTCTGGTGATGGCGACGGTCTACGGATTCCTCCCAGAGACGGACGCAGCTTCATAGACTGGGCTGGGACATGGACAGACACAGAGAGACACAGAGAGACAAACAGAGACAGAGACACACAGAGACACACAGAGACAAACAGAGACAGAGACACACAGAGACACACAGAGACACACACAGAGACACACAGAGACACAGAGACACACACAGAGACACACACAGAGACACACAGAGAGACACAGAGACACACAGAGACACACACAGAGACACAGAGACACACACAGAGACACAGAGACACACAGAGACACAGAGACACACAGAGACACACACAGAGACACACACAGAGACACACAGAGACACAGAGGTACACAGAGACACACACAGAGACACAGACAGAGACACAGACAGAGACACACACAGAGACAAACACAGATACACACACAGAGACACACAGAGAGACACACAGAGAGACACAGAGAGACAAACGGAGACAGAGACACACAGAGACACAGAGACACACAGAGACACACAAAGACACAGTCAGACACAGAGAGACACACAGAGAGACACAGAAAGAGACAAAGAGAGAGAGACACAGGGGTGGAGAGACAGAAAGAGACACAGAGACAGAGAGTCTCTCTGTCTCTCCCCGTGTCTCTCTCCCCGTGTCTCTCTCCCCGTGTCTCTCTCCCCGTGTCTCTCACTCCCCGTGTCTCTCTCCTGCTCCCCGTGTCTCTCTCTCTCTCCCCGTGTCTCTCTCCCCGTGTCTCTCTCTCTCTCCCCGTGTCTCTCTCTCTCCCCGTGTCTCTCTCTCACTCCCCGTGTCTCTCTCACTCCCCGTGTCTCTCTCCCCGCGTCTCCCTCTCCCCGTGTCTTTCTCTCACTCCCCGTGTCTCTCTCCCCGTGTCTCTCTCTCACTCCCCGTGTCTCTCTCTCCCCGTGTCTCTCACTCCCCGTGTCTCTCTCTCACTCCCCGTGTCTCTCTCTCCCCGTGTCTCGCTCTCCCCTTGTCTCTCTGTCACTCCCCGTGTCTCTCTCCCCGTGTCTCTCTCCCCGTGTCTCTCTCTCCCCGTGTCTCTCTCCCCGTGTGTCTCTCTCCCCGTGTCTCTCTCCCCGTGTCTCTCACTCCCCGTGTCTTTCTCTCACTCCCCGTGTCTCTCTCTCCCCGTGTCTCTCTCCCACTCCCCGTGTCTCTCTCCCCGTGTCTCTCTCTCTCCCCGTGTCTCTCACTCCCCGTGTCTCTCTCCCACTCCCCGTGTCTCTCTCCCCGTGTCTCTCTCTCTCCCCGTGTCTCTCTCTCCCCGTGTCTCTCACTCCCCGTGTCTCTCTCTCCCCGTGTCTCTCTCCCGTGTCTCTCTCTCCCCGTGTCTCTCTCTCCCCGTGTCTCTCGCTCTCCCCGTGTCTCTCACTCCCAGTGTCTCTCTCCCCGTCTCTCTCACTCCCCGTGTCTCTCTCCCCCCGTGTCTCTCTCCCCCCGTGTCTCCCACTCCCCGTGTCTCTCTCTCCCCGTGTCTCTCTCCCCGTGTCTCTCTCCCCGTGTCTCTCTCTCACTCCCCGTGTCTCTCTCCCCGTGTCTCTCTCCCCGTGTCTCTCTCCCCGTGTCTCTCTCCCCGTGTCTCTCTCCCCGTGTCTCTCTCCCCGTGTCTCTCTCTCTCCCCGTGTCTCTCTCACACTCCCCGTGTCTCTCTCTCTCCCCGTGTCTCTATCCCCGTGTCTCTCTCTCCCCGTGTCTCTTTCCCCGTGTCTCTCTCCCCGTGTCTCTCACTGCCGTGTCTCTCTCACTCCCGTGTCTCTCTCACTCCCCGTGTCTCTCTCCCCATGTCTCTCTCCCCGTGTCTCTCTCACACTCCCCGTGTCTCTCACTCGCCGTGTCTCTCTCCCCGTGTCTCTCTCTCACTCCCCGTGTCTCTCTCCCACTCCGCGTGTCTCTCTTCCACTCCCCGTGTCTCTCTCCCACTCCCCGTGTCTCTCTCCCACTCCCCGTGTCTCTCTCTCTCCCCGTGTGTCTCTCTCTCTCTCCCCGTGTCTCTCTCTCACTCCCCGTATCTCTCACTCCCCGTGTCTCTCTCTCAGTCCCCGTGTCTCTTTCTCTCCCCGTGTCTCACTCTCCCCGTGTCTCCCACTCCCCGTGTCTCACTCCCCGTGTCTCTCTCCCCGTGTCTCCCACTCCCCGTGTCTCACTCCTCGTGTCTCTCTCCCCGTGTCTCTCTCTCACTCCCCGTGTCTCTCTCCCCGTGTCTATCTCCCCGTTTCTCTCTCCCCGTGTCTCTCTCCCACTCCCCATGTCTCTCTCTCCCCGTGTCTCTCACTCCCCGTGTCTCTCCCACTCCCCGTGTCTCTCTCCCTCTCCCCGTGTCTCTCTCTCTCTCCCCGTGTCTTCCACTGCCCGTGTCTCTCTCTCTCACTCCCCGTGTCTCTCTCTCCCCGTGTCTCCCACTCCCCGTGTCTCTCTCTCCCCGTGTCTCTCTCTCCCCGTGTCTCCCACTCCCCGTGTCTCTCTCTCCCCGTGTCTCTCACTCCCCGTGTCTCTCTCTCACTCCCCGTGTCTCTCTCTCCCCGTGTCTCTCTCTCCCCGTGTCTCCCACTCCCCGTGTCTCTCTCTCCCCGTGTCTCCCACTCCCCGTGTCTCTCTCTCCTCGTGTCTCTCACTCCCCGTGTCTCTCTCTCACTCCCCGTGTCTCTCTCTCCCCGTGTCTCTCTCCCCGTGTCTCTCTCTCTCCCCGTGTCTCTCTCGCCCCGTGTCTTCCACTCCCCGTGTCTCTCTCTCCCCGTGTCTCTCTCTCCCCGTGTCTCTCTCTCTCCCCGTGTCTCTCTCTCCCCGTGTCTCCCACTCCCTGTGTCTCTCTCTCCCCGTGTCTCTCTCCCACTCCCCGTGTCTCTCACTCCCCGTGTCTCTCTCCCCATGTCTCTCTGTCACTCCCCGTGTCTCTCTCTCCCCGTGTCTCTCTCTCTCCCCGTGTCTCTCTCCCCGTGTCTCTCTCCCCGTGTCTCTCACTCCCCGTGTCTCTCTCCCCGTGTCTCTCTCCCCGTGTCTCTCTCTCACCTCTGCCCTGTTTGGCCGCTCCGTCTATCTGAGTGATGGACGTCCGGCGAGCCTAAAACAGGGACAGAGAGAGACACGGGGAAGAGGATAAATCACCGATCGCGTGACGTGAAATCACTCATGGCGTGAAGTGAAATCACCGATGGCGTGACGTGAAATCACCGATGGCGTGACGTGAAATCACCCATGGTGTGAAGTGAAATCACCGATGACGTGACGTGAAATCACTCATGACGTGAAATCACCGATGGCGTGACGTGAAATCACTCATGACGTGAAGTGAAATCACCGATGACGTGACATGAAATCACTCATGACGTGAAATCACCGATGGCGTGACGTGAAATCACTCATGACGTGAAGTGAAATCACCGATGGCGTGACGTGAAATCACCGATGGCGTGACGTGAAATCACCCATGGTGTGAAGTGAAATCACCGATGACGTGACGTGAAATCACTCATGACGTGAAATCACCGATGGCGTGACGTGAAATCACTCATGACGTGAAGTGAAATCACCGATGACGTGACATGAAATCACTCATGACGTGAAATCACCGATGGCGTGACGTGAAATCACTCATGACGTGAAGTGAAATCACCGATGACGTGACATGAAATCACTCATGACGTGAAATCACCGATGGCGTGAAGTGAAATCACTCATGACGTGACGTGAAATCACTCATGACGTGAAATCACCGATGGCGTGACGTGAAATCACTCATGATGTGAAGTGAAATCACCGATGACGTGACGTGAAATCACTCATGACGTGAAATCACCGATGGCGTGACGTGAAATCACTCATGACGTGAAGTGAAATCACCGATGACGTGACATGAAATCACTCATGACGTGAAATCACCGATGGCGTGACGTGAAATCACTCATGACGTGAAGTGAAATCACCGATGGCGTGACGTGAAATCACCGATGGCGTGACGTGAAATCACCCATGGTGTGAAGTGAAATCACCGATGACGTGACGTGAAATCACTCATGACGTGAAATCACCGATGGCGTGACGTGAAATCACTCATGACGTGAAGTGAAATCACCGATGACGTGACATGAAATCACTCATGACGTGAAATCACCGATGGCGTGACGTGAAATCACTCATGACGTGAAGTGAAATCACCGATGACGTGACGTGAAATCACTCATGACGTGAAATCACCGATGACGTGACGTGAAATCACTCATGACGTGAAATCACCGATGGCGTGACGTGAAATCACTCCTCCACACTCACGCTTCCGGCCCTCGTCACGATCCGCTGCACGCCGCTGATCGCCGTGCGTCCACGTGGGCGAGATTCTTCCTGCCGTGTCTCCGCGTCTCTCCCCCGTGTCTCCGTGTCTCTCCCCCGTGTCTCCGTGTCTCTCCCCCGTGTCTCCGTGTCTCTCCGCGGGGTCCCTGTGTCTCTCCCCCGTGTCTCTGTGTCTCTCCGCTGTGTCTCCGTGTCTCTCCCCCGTGTCTCTGTTTCTCTCCCCGGTGTCCCCGTGTCTCTCCGCGGTGTCTCCGTGTCTCTCCCCCGTGTCTCTGTGTCTCTCCGCTGTGTCTCCGTGTCTCCCCGTCTCCTCACCGTTGCCCTTCTGGCCATCCCAGCGGGTCTCTGCCGTGTCTCCGTGTCTCTCCCCCGTGTCTCTGTGTCTCTCCGCGGGGTCCCTGTGTCTCTCTGCGGTGTCTCCGTGTCTCTCCGCGGGGTCCCTGTGTCTCTCCCCCGTGTCTCCGTGTCTCTCCGCTGTGTCTCTGTGTCTCTCCCCCGTGTCTCTGTGTCTCTCCGCGGGGTCCCTGTGTCTCTGCCCCGTGTCTCTGTGTCTCTCCGCGGGGTCCCTGTGTCTCTCCGCTGTGTCTCTGTGTCTCTCCGCTGTGTCTCTGTGTCTCTCCGCTGTGTCTCTGTGTCTCTCCGCTGTGTCTCTGTGTCTCTCCGCTGTGTCTCTGTGTCTCTCCGCTGTGTCTCTG
>NW_022638488.1:0-27883 GCF_010993605.1 Petromyzon marinus
AGAACACGAGGGGGTTTGGTGGCCAGCAGCACGCCCTGCCGCCTTTATCTCCCCAGTGGCGATGTTGACACCCAAGCAGTTACTCGTTTGGTGGCCGTGAGCGGGAATCGAACTCGGGTCGCCGGGTTCGTAGCGCAGCGTAGCGCTAACCACTACACTACAATGCGTTACGCTTCCACATGCGAGGGTCACGTGACAGATTTGACGCCACAGCTCACTTGCCGTGCAAAAAATATATGCATTATTGAGCTCCCCGCCCCCCCCCCCCCTAAAAAAAAAAGTGTATTTTTATCATTTTTGCGTGGTGTACAGTCTGGTAAGTACCCACATGGCCAATTTCCAGTTGGTTGCAAGTCGGGAAGTACGCTAAACATTTTGAACAGGCACACATTACAACTTTGCCTTTTATATATATGGCGATAAACGAACTTGCAGACAATGATTATTAAAGTCCCACAAGGAGCAGATGCACCCGTCTTCACTGAGATGGTAATTGTGCCTCCATGTTGTACTCTTTGTAAGGACTGACACCCCTGCCTTGCCTCGTCGCTTCGAGACCCTTAACGCGTCACTTCCTGGTCACGTGACCAAACTCGGCACCATCATATCAGGAAGTTCTTCTGTAAACACAGCTCCATATCTGCCGTGGGGCAGAACAGTGGCCATGTCTCTCCTGAAAGAGCGCTCCATAGCTCCGTGGGCCGTACCTGGTAAAATACAAATGTAGAGTAGTTTCTTTCAAATGGAGTTGGTTGGCAACGCTCTCGTGCCCAATTTTAGAGATTGACGAAGGGCATTGGATAGCTTGGAGAGACACCTTGTCACCAAATCTTGGCCTAAATCGGGACCACGCAAACCAAATTCTCCAAATGAGAATGGAGCCCTTTGTGGGGTCGACGACAATCTGTTGGTTTTCCTTCTTGATGTCGACAATGCTTGCTTTTGTTGTTGCAGGTTGCAGAGAACCACACTTCCTCCCAGAGTGCACATATATTGGGGGTTTGCTTGATTTAAAAACACATTTGTTTGGTCTGAAGAAACGTTACGTAGAGGGGTAGTCCGAGGACTGTATGTGGGTTTTGTTAATTGATATGCGATTCTTTTAATGTCTATGGTGTGTAAATAAGATACACACCTCGTTTTGTTGAACACTTTACACATTTATAATTGTAAGTATAGTTTTTAACCTTAGTCTAATGGGTGAGGTAAAACATTTCTGTAAAGTCGGACTTAACTTTAAAGCTTTAATTGTCTCCTAAAATTGGTTATTTTGTGCGACCGGTCTTAAGCTGTAATAACCATGGACATGACAATTTAATTGAGTTGTGTTTGTATTTCACAAGGCAGCATTAAATGTTGCGGAATTTATATCGGTGCATTCGCTGTGGTGAAATGGCCGGCAAATAATTAAGTTGGCCAACTGTAGCTTTACAACATTGCTTCGTTGAATTTTTACTGCATTGCTTTAGATTCCTGTAAACTTTGGCTGTAATGTAGTACAAAGCATGGCTTTAACAGGATCGGGGATGGGGGGGGAGGTTTGCTGTATTTGAAAAAAAGTAAAGTGCATTTCAATAAATTGAGACATCTGTTCCAGCTTGAGGGCCGATTTTGAAAAATGAATCTGTGCTTGGTATGTTAAGCAGCGTGGTGTGGCAGCCCAGCCCCAGCCTGCCAAGATGCCACCTCGGCCGGCTGGGCAATCTAGGCGAGGCCGGGGGCTCTGCACGAGATTAGGCCTCACCACGGTACTCTGAGTAAGAAGTTAACTGCAATAGAGTCGGTATATACTAGTGTTGAGTTGGTAGATACTGCTGCAGAGTAGATGCTACTTTAGAGTAATTAAATACTGTTATAGAGTAAGCGGACACTGCTATAGTCAGCTGATAATACTATAGTCAATAGATATGACTATCGATTCCATAGATACTGTGGTGCCACAGCAACGGAGCAACTCCGCCGGCGCCACCATCCCCTCGCACCCCTCCACACGAACGTACGCACACTCCCACTTAACACACACACACACGCACCCACGTAGGGTCTCGAAGGGGGGTGCCTGGCCCACGGGCTTTCATCCGAAGGGCCCCTAGCAGGGATGTCCCCCAGTTTCCCGTTGCCAGGAGATTGGCCGACCCCCCTCCCCCCCCCCCCCAGGCCGGATTACACGGCGGCCCCCCCTAAAATCAGCTTTAAAAAGTCGCAGGGGTGCATAGAGTTTTACAGGCTGGCCGCAATGAAGCGCACGCAACACGGGAGATGGGGCCTCGAGGGCAGAACACTCTGCTGGCGCGGGGTTGGGAGGACCGGGTGGGGAGGACCGGGTGGGGAGGAGGGGGTTGTGAGGAGGGGTGCGTAGACAATGGGTCAAGGCGCAATGGAAAGTCACGCTCCAGGTAAGGGCGGGGACATCGGTTTAAAATCGATAGGTAGGCGCTCGATTGGTCTGCGCAGGATAACACCACGTGACCCTGGATCTTCGGATTCCCAGGGCGTCAAAGGGAGGGAGGTGAAAAAACGTTCAGGTGGTTCTCCTCCAGCCGTCCAGCCACCCCAGTCTGACTCCCGGCCACTCGCGGCGTCCGAGGGACGCTGGCGAGCACCGCTACGACTCGACCCCAGGCGGAGACCTCTTGGATCATCGTCCCTCCGACTCCCGCAGCTTCCGTGCGACACCGTGAGTGTGTCTGCGAGTTGAGAAGTAGAGTGTGGGGGGTACACCCAGGGATTGAATAGGGATAGGCTACGTGCTGCTCGTGGAATATTTACTACTGGGCCGCACAGGGTTTTCTTTAGACGCGTCATTAATAAACTTCAGTTCAGAAGAACGGTGTGGTGCGATTTCTGTGTGCGCGTGTGGGCGAACTTCGGCATGGTGTCTGTGATTTTTGAGTGGAGCGACTGCGTGCGGGGGGCGGGGTGCGTGAGAGAGCGAGCGCAGGGCTGCAGAGTGTTGGCACGGGGTTGGTGTGTGAGGTGCGCATCTGTAGTGAATTCGAATTAGGTGCACACACAACTTCTTGGGAGGCAACACTTTTTATTAATGAACACAACAGTTAACTCTTACATTACGCATAGGGTGGTGACCACCGACTTACTCTAGCTAACACACACTTCTCAGATACCCTAGGGAGGTACAGCCTCCTGTCTTGGCGGGACTTACACGTCTACCGCTATCCTAGAGTCCTCCGGCTGGGACCTACACATGGATCTCTTGGCGTCTTCACGATGCATCTTCATTCTTGATACGGGCAGCCTCGAATCTCGTGAGGAGGCTGCTTATATGGGCCTCGGCGTGCCCGGGCTCCGTCCTGGCCATGCCTCCCTTCGAAGAACCCTCTCGAAGCCCCCCCCCCCCCCCCTTCTGTCCACATGCCCCCCGAGGTGCCTCCTAGGCCCCCGGCCCCCACTGGGGTCCAGTCACGTGTCCAGCCTTGGTCACAGAGAGGGCCACGACCTCACACCACCCTCGTGGCCTCCCGAGTCCAGAACCGGCCCTGACGTCATTCCCGCCTCCAGCCGGGATGACGTCATGTGTGTGTGTAGACCGGCGTGGTAGTGACGCTCCCCCGCATAGTGACGTCACACGTGTGCGTGTGTACGCAGTAGTGATGCTACCATCACTACACATCTATTACCGTCTATACGACCGCCACTGGTTACACGGGGTATCGCGCGGTGTGTGTGTGTGTAGAAGACGCGCGTCTGCAGCGCAGCGTGAGTGATTAAGGTGGGGTTCGGGGTGCGCTAAATCCACTCCACCGCCGTGTGCGTAGATCGCCATCTCTACGACCCGCTACGGTTTACGCGAGGGTTTCGGCGTGGTGTGTGAGACGCGCGTCTGCAGCGCCGTGCGAGTGATTTGAGCGCGGTGCGCGTGAGGCACTCCGTGCACTGCAGCACACGGAGCGGCTGTGCTCGCGTTAACGGTGAGGCGTGCCCCATAGCCTGGTCCCAGCCATTCCTTTCCCGCTTGCATTAGCACCTGTGCACAGCGGATTAAGGCTTATCCACGGTGGGGGGGGGGGGGGTGTGCATATTTGTAGTGTTCGATTTCACTCGGACAACTTTTGTCTTTCTTCGAACACCGCTTTATTTACAACTCTCCACATGTCCTCAATATTCCACAGCATCCATGTCGCCACGGCTCGCTCGCCGTGCTTCACTCGACTCGCTCGCCACCTTTGTCTCTCCGCTCCCCACGATTACTGCGCTTACTCCACCGCTAACTTCTTCGTCTCCGCTCTCCGCTATCACCGTCACGATGCTCTCTCCACTGCTAACTGCTTCGTCTCTATTCACCGCTATCACCATCACGATGCTCTCTCCACTGCTAACTGCTTCGTCTCTGTTCAGCTCTGCTAACGCTACGCTCTCTCCACTGCTGGATACTTCTCTTCAGCTTTGCTATCGCTACGCTGTCGCCACTGCTGGCTGCTCCTCTTCTTCAGCTCCGCTATCGCTACGCTGTTTCCAAGCTCCGGCTCCAACTCTGTCTCTCCAACTCTGTCCCTACAACTCTGTCGCCAAGTTCTCCACCCTTCAATTCCCTGCTGCTGACTCCAAGCTCTCCAACTTCAACAACCTCGCTCCAATTCCCGACTCCCCAATTTATCCCCACTCTCATTACTCCCCAATTAATTAGTCCGTGCCCCAACGACGCTCCGCGTCGTTCGCACCTGTTTCTCACCCAGACCTTTAGGCGCCACTCTAGCCTTAGCCACAGCTCCAGACAATCACAGCCGTCCTTGGCTCTCCCAGCTTAATTGCCCTAACATAACCTGCACTGTATTTGCCTTCGCGACAGGCTGACCCAACATAACCCGTACTTTTCGATTTAAAGCTTTCGTGACTGCAATGATTCATCTTCTTTGGTTCTTTCGGTAAAGTCACGTAGAATGAGAATAAAATAATAAATTGATAAAATAAAATAACACAATAATATTCTCACGACGTTTCGGCCACAACACAAGCGGCCTTCATCAGGTGAAGGGAGCGAGACTGTCTGGTAGGACAGCGCTGGAGTGAGAGAGCCACGTTCAGATCACTCCAGCGCTGTCCTACCAGACAGTCTCGCTCCCTTCACCTGATGAAGGCCGCTTGTGTTGTGGCCGAAACGTCGTGAGAATATTATTGTGTTATTTTATTTTATCAATTTATTATTTTATTCTCATTCTACGTGACTTTACCGAAAGAACCAAAGAAGATAACCCGTACTGTCTGTGTTATCATGTAATCACGCTGTTTGCACTACACACCTTCCTGCTCCACTACATATTCATACAGCCGCCAGTTATTTTCAGTTAGCATTGCGGGCACGCGGATTAGGCCTTAATCCCAGGAGGTGCGCGCGTGTTACTGACACAGCAGCAGCCGATTTCTTTGTTTAGCGCTCGGCGTGCGCGGGAGAATGCCGGCGGCGGTGAGCCGGCCGTGTAGAGATGTCCCTCGGAGCTGGTGCGGGGGGGGGGCGATTACTCGATCGGTGGGGGCCCGGCGAGAGGTGGCCAACGAGGAGGAGGAGGGGGGAGTTGAGGGGGTGGACGTCACGCCCTGCCTGCTCACGGGGAGTGGGGAGGTGGGCGTCCACCCCCACAAATGATGCTGTGCCAACTCCCTTCACCGTGGCCGTCAATCGACAAGCCACGCAGCCCCCCCTGGCTCGCCAGGAGATGACGACATGGCAACGAGGCGTGGACTCTGCCTGTTGCCTCTCCACGGGGAGGCGAATCCCCATCACCTCCCCGATGTTGCACCGCACACTCGGCTTTAGGGTGCGAAAGAAGTTTCGACGTAACATGGGGGACTAACAGACGACCCGTAGACTCATAGACTCACCCATGGGTGTCTGTTGTGTGTGGGTGTCTGTTGTGTGTGGGTGTCTGTTGTGTGTGGGTGTCTGTTGTGAGTTTATGGGTGAATCTATGAGTCTACGGGTCGTCTGTGAGTCCCCCATGTTACATTGAATCTTCTTTCGCACCCTACATGCGTAAATATACACATGTAAATAAAATGGTCCGCACCTAGAGAAAAAAATGTTTATTGCCAAAATAATCCTGCGGACCCACCCGAAGTGAGACCTGGGCTGGAGGGCCCACCGTGGGCTCCCTGGATGCGCTGAATGGAGCTCTCCTGCGCGTCTCACTTCATTTTGATGAATTCTTGCTCCAAAGGTATCATTGCCTTGTGACGGACGCCTTTTAAGGGACGTACGAAAGGCGTGCCCGTTGTGTAGATCAGGAAGCCAATTCACTGGAGGAGCGGCGCTTGACGTCACCTTGCGGGTGCCCCTTTCTCTGACGCGGGGCCACACGCCACGCGTTGCCATGACGTCGATAACAAACGGCGTGAAATAATGGAAAACAACAGCAAAGGTGGCAAACAAAATGAACGTTCTGATATTATTTTAATGTGACCATCACTAAAGGATTCGTGTACGACGGTGTTTTACCTTACTTGTTGGCTGTGTCGGGTGGTGGCGGGTTTAACGACATTTAGATATTTACGCGATCTAACCCACACACCTCTGTTATGGATAACTGCATCGTTTTGCAAGTCGTCAGAGTGGACGAAACGTTTGCAGCTTGACGTTAATTGCAAGACAATTCACACAGGGTGACTGTAGCAGTGTGACACACAGGGTGACTGTAACTGTGTGTCACACACAAGGTGACTGTAGCTGTGTGTCACACAGGGTGACTGTAGCTGTGTGACACACAGGGTGACTGTAGCTGTGTGTCACGTGACTGTAGCTGTGTGTCACACAGGGTGACTGTAGCTGTGTGACACAGCGTGACTGTAGCTGTGTGTCACACAGGGTGACTGTAGCTGTGTGTCACAGCTACAGTCACCCTGTCAGACTGGACGAAACGCAAACGTTTCGTCCAGTCTGACGACTTGCAAAACGAAGCAGTTCATCCATAACAGAGGTGTGTGGGTTAGATCGCGTAAATATCTAAATGTGTCGTTAAAGCCGCTACCACCCGACACAGCCAACTAGTAAGGTGAAACACCGTCGTACACGAATCCTTTAGTGATGGTCACGTTAAAATAATATCAGAACGTTTATTTTGTTTGCCACCTTTGCTGTTGTTTTCCATTATTTCACGCCGTTTGTTATCGACGTCACGGCAATGCGTGGCGCGTGGCCCCGCGTCAGAGAAAGGGGCACCCGCAAGGTGACGTCAAGCGCCGCTCCTCCAGTGAATCGGCTTCCTGATCTACACAACGGGCACGCCTTTTGTACGTCCCTTAAAAGGCGTCCGTCGCAAGGCAATGAAACCTTTGGAGCGAGAATTTATCCAATTGCAGTGAGATGCGCAGGAGAGCTCCATTCAGCGCATCCAGGGAGCCCACGGTGGGCCCTCCAGCCCAGGTCTCACTTCGGGTGGGTCCGCGGGATTATTTTGGCAAGAAACATTTCATTCTCTAGGTGCGGACCATTTTATTTCCATGTGCATATTTACGCGTGCGTGAATTGTACCTTCAATATTTTTTTGTAAATGTTTTGTATATGTTTACGCGTATATATGGTAAGCGGTGCAAAGATCCACCGGACCAATGTGAATTTGGATCGGGTAGATATGTAGTGTTCGATTTCACTCGGACAACTTTTGTCTTTCTTCGAACACGCTTTATTTACAACTCTCCTCAATATTCCACAGTATCCATGTCGCCACGTACACGATGTGTGCGCGCAAACACAGTACCATGTATACACGGAACACACATGCAGGATGTTTACAATGATTATGAATGTAATGTCTTACACAGCACAAGTTCACACGGTACTGTTGAGTCCTTGTCGTACTTCCCAAAGCCACATTTACTACACCGTCATCAGCAGCTATGATCGATCCACTGCTGGGTGAAGGCCTAAGGTTAGAAAGCAAACATTTATTCCGTGGTGTAACCCCCAACCCTCTGCCCCCATCCCAACTCACCAGGCAATTTCAATGAATTGTCACAATTCAGGGTCGCGAATTGATTAAATAATCCATTCTTCTTTTATATATAAAATTGCGGTGAATGTATCGGCCACTAGTGGCTGCTGCGAGGGTTACACGATCCCATGACATGCAACATACGTATACGATTTCACCAAAACAAATATTATTCTTACATGTGCACGCACACACGATGATGCATCGTGAGGTTAATAATTCAACATGAATCAGTGCATCATCTCTAAGAGACCGTTGTTTTAGTCACGTTTGAAGAGCTGAAGAACGTCTATGAAAGCAAATCTCAGCAATCTCTCCAATGGACTTGGCGGTCCCGCTGTGGTTAGAAATGGAATGTTTACGTCAGCAGTGGCAGGTAGTGTGCTCCTCAACACACTGTGGTGCTCACTTCTGGCTTTACTCTGAAACATCTTTTCCAACACCAACTTCTCTCTCTCTCTCTGCCCCCATCATGTTAATCCGCTGTTCTTTTACGTCGATCAACTGCGGGATGAATGCCTCCCCATGCCGAGCGGTCCGTGTGCGTTATTTGAACACATTTCATCGCGCCGGTCAGTGCAGGGTTGGTGAGAATGGAGGTGCGTATGAAGTGGGAGCGTAGAAGAACTCTACAACAATGAACTTTCCTGTACTGCCTTCTCCTACCACACCGCGTTGCCCCAGCCCTCTTGTACACGGTGGTTACTCATCCATGCACTAGCCGGGCTCAAACCTGCTTAGCTTCTGAGTGTTTTGATGACCTGGTGCATTCCGAGAAAATTTGTCACACGCCCTCGAGGCGTTCTGTCACCAAGAACACGATTTTTTATGTTGAGCCCCACAAGTCATCACAGTCAGCCAATTTTTGCAGTCCTCTCTTTCTCTCCTTCTTTCCTCCCACTGCTCGACTTTGAAATAAACTAAAAACGAAACTCTGAACTATTTTTCATTTCACCAGGAAAGGCCCCACTGAGCTACACACAGGCAGATATTTTTTGTCAGAAGCGAGCAACCTGGCCACACATTATAGCTCAGCGAAGTGTGCTTATGTTGTGTGTGGTGGACATTTATAGCAGCCAAATATTCCAAATGCATGTTTCAAAAATGCGGAGGGAAAACCGGACCACGGGGAGAAACTGCAAACACCAAATATAAACATAAAATACCCCTCGTCACTTTTCTTAAGTTCTTATTACCTTGCTTATTGCAGGAAGTGTGTTGACGCTTCTTTTTTGCATCTTCTAGTGCACTGTTTGTTGCTGGCTCATTGACATTTTGAGCACAAGGCAGGATTGTGACCACAGGCTTACCCCTGCCTTGAATGTCACACGTGCACGTACAACAAATCATGACTCTGGCTCAGATCAAGAACCGCGTTCCACTCCCATCAACCACAGCTCCCATCAGAGTGCTGTTTGTGCCTGGCCGCCTCGCGCGTTGGGCCTCTACTCAGCAACTGTTTGCACGCAAAATTTACAGGCAGAAACCATCGCTTTTATGATTTTATTATTTTTAATGTTCAATTTATTATTTTTATTTGAAATGTTATTTTATTATTTTTATTTTCTATCTTT
Source organism: Petromyzon marinus (assembly GCF_010993605.1). Classification (NCBI taxonomy): domain Eukaryota; kingdom Metazoa; phylum Chordata; class Hyperoartia; order Petromyzontiformes; family Petromyzontidae; genus Petromyzon; species Petromyzon marinus. The sequence goes on from NW_022638488.1 coordinate 9,518, forward strand.
GTGACTTTACCGCAAAGAACCAAGAATATTGTAATACATTTACACTGTCAACTTTAGCTGTACATTGTGAATACGAAGTGTATATGGTATATTTATATGTTTTACATAACGTAACACAATCAGCCATAGATCAGCGGGGTCGTGGTTCAAGCGCGGGGTCAGAGGTCGGCAGGAAGCGCGCGGCGGGGTCGGAGGTCAGCAGGAAGCACGTGGTGCTGGCGGCAACGCGGCCTCAATTCAGTTCCATGTATTTGGTATAACCCTGTGAGCCATTCAGCTCTTGAATCGGGTGCGGCCCTTCCCTCTGCTGCTGCTGCCCTCTGCTACTGCTGCTGCCCTCTACTGCTGCTGCCCTCTGCTGCTGCTGCCCTCTGCTACTGCTGCTGCCCTCTGCTACTGCTGCTGCCCTCTGCTACTGCTGCTGCCCTCTGCTGCTGCTGCCCTCTGCTGCTGCTGCCCTCTGCTGCTGCTGCTGCCCTCTGCTGCTACTGCTGCTGCCCTCTGCTGCTACTGCTGCTGCCCTCTGCTGCTGCTACTGCTGCTGCTACTGCTGCTGCTACCGTCTGCTGCTACTGCTGCTGCCCTCTGTTGCTGCTGCTACTGTTGCTGCCCTCTGCTGCTGCTGCCCTCTGTACTGCTGCCCTCTGTTGCTACTGCTGCCCTCTGCTACTGCTGCCCTCTGCTACTGCTGCTGCCCTCTGTGCTGCTGCTGCCGCCGGTGCCCGCGGGTTGCATTGAGCTTCGCGTGCGAGCCGAAGGGCGACGCGAAGCGGCGCTTCTACGGAGAGGAACAGCAGCAGCAGGAGCACAGCGCCCTCGACTGGCAGGTGCAGTGGTGGCGGCCTGGGGTCGTGTTAGTGGTGGCTATGGTGGTGGTTGTGGTGGTGGTTGTAGTGGTTGTGGTGGTGGTGGTTGTGGTGGTGGTTGTGGTAGTGGTGGTTGTGGTGGTGCTTGTAGTGGTGGTGGTTGTGGTGGCTATGGTGGTGGTTGTGGTGGTTGTAGTGGTTGTGGTGGCTATGGTGGTGGTTGTGGTGGCTGTGGTGGTGGCTGTGGTTGTGGTGGTGGTTGTAGTGGTGGTGGTTGTGGAGGCTATGGTGGTGGTTGTGGTGGTGGTGGTGGCTGTGGTGGTGGTGGTTGTGGCTCTGGTTGTGGTGGCTGTGGTGGTGGTTGTGGTGGCTGTGGTGGTGGCTGTGGTGGTGGTGGTTGTGGTGGCTGTGGTGGTGGTTGTGGCTCTGGTTGTGGTGGTGGTAGCTGTGGTGGTGGCTGTGGTGGTGGCTGTGGTGGTGGTTGTGGTGGTGGCTGTGGTGGCTGTGGTGGTGGCTGTGGTAGTGGTGGTTGTGGTGGCTGTGGTGGTGGTGGCTGTGGTGGTGGCTGTGGTGGTGGTGGCTCTGGTTGTGGTGGTTGTGGTGGTGGTGGCTGTGGTGGTTGCGGCTCTGGTTGTGGTGGTGGCTGTGTAATTGGTTGACAATATTTTGTATTTCTCTCAATTTCAATAGATTTTATAATTAGTATTGGCCAGTATTAAGACTAAAATAACACCAAAGAAATATGTTGATGTTTGTGTAAAACGAATTATTATTGGCCACGACTATTTAGATCATCTGTTGAAATTGAGAGAAATAAAAAAAACTATTTCACCGTTCTGACAGCTGCAGGCTCAGTGCTGCTGGGAGCGTATTGTTTAGTAATACATTTAACGCATGCTTATATCCAGGTTATCGTATGGTTACTCTTTGGTTCTTTCGGTAAAGTCACGTATGTAAAAATAAAATAAAACAAAAATAAAAACAACTAAATTAAATCATGACGTTTCGGGCGCAACACAAGCGTCAAATATTGCATTCACTTGCAGAGAGTTGTACCTGTACATATCCGCCCTGAAGCCAATACAGTCTTTTGATTTTGGAGAGCTTTTGTTTTTCTGTGAGGTTTACCTGAAATGGAATTGTGTAAAGTGTTGTGCATTTTTAACGCGAAGCTCTCTGTGTGTGTGTTTTTACATAAATGTAATCACAGGCCGAGCGATATCAGACTTTTCGTCCCGAGACGGCGGTCTAGAGATTTGATCCAGACGTCTTGTCTCCTTGCACGCCTCGAAGGATGATGAAGCTACGCCTCCCGGTCCTGTTCCTCTCGCTGCTGCTGCTCAGCGTCTCATTGCTGCTGAGCGTCTGGTACATGTACAGCTGGAAGGGCTTCCTCGTTCGCGACCTCGACGCACTCGGCAACTCGTCCGTCTTCAGGCCAAAGCCGGGGTCTGCTTCCGATAAGATCAACCACGTGATGCTGTGCGGGCAACGGGGAGCGCTGCAGAACACGTCGATGATGCGCGTGCGCGACACCAAGATATTCTTGGTGTCGGCGTACCACGACCAGCGCGAGGCCGGTCAGAGCACACGCATCATCGGCATCGCCAACCGGTATGAGCCGGACGTGCTCTCCTGCCACTTCTGCTGCCGAGGGCACTCGGAGATCCTGACGGTCACCGCCAGCGCCTACGTCCACTCGGATCACTTTGACTTCCCGTACGGCACGGCCGACTTCCTGTGCACGGAGCCGCTGGACTGCGAGCCGGGACACGTGTCCGTCCAGCGCATGCGCACAATACCGGACGAGGAAGAGGCCGAGTGGGTCTTCATGCCCGTGCGAAATCGGCTCTACATGCCCCCCACCATCACACAGGAATTCAGCGTCTGCATCTCCACGCTCTTCGGGAACTACGGCAACGTCCTGCAGTTCGTGCAGGCGATCGAAATGTACCGCATCTTGGGTGCGGGCCGCGTGACGGTATACAACACAAGCTGCAGCTCTGAGCTGAACAAAGTGCTCCTCTACTACATCAAGACCGGCCTCGTCGAGGTCGTTCAGTGGCCCATCACGGACTACGTGTGGGTGTCCAGAGGGTGGCACTACCCCGAGCACCCAGGCGAGCTGCACTACTATGGCCAGATAGCGGCGCTGAACGACTGCGTGTCTCGGCACATGTACAGCACGCGCTACCTGGTCCTCACGGACATTCGACGAAGTGATCATCCCTTTTGAAGCACACAAAATGGAAGGACCTCATGCGGTACTTGAACGACAAGTACGGCGCCGACATTTACAACATTCGAAAACCACGTGTTTCCCTACACGGTATCGGAAGAGTTTGGGTCGTAGTTCCAGGCGTGGAACGCCATCCCGGGCGTCAACATCATGCGCCAACATTAGACGGGAGCCAAACCTGCCGGAGGTCTTCAACCGACCAAGATGATCCTGAACCCACACTGCGTCGGTGCTGCAGACGTCGGTGCACAGTACGCTCACACGCGCTGGGCATCTCGCAGACGGGTGCCACGGAGACATCGCGATCATGCACCACTACCGATCGCCAAGCAGCCCGACCTGCCGCTCGACTCGCTGGCGTGGACCCTCACGCTGTGGAGATCAATGCCACTCTGATCAGAAATGTCAACAAGGTCCTCAACAGGGTCTTCTGGAATGAGTAGGCACAACGGGCGGCGGTGGCGGCGTGGCGTTGATTGTCATCTTGCGTTTTTTGCGGTCTTGCAATTTGAGTTAAAACACCGGTGTTTGTGAGTTTTTCCGTTTGCGAATGTGGTCAATGTATGGGACATATTTATGTTGCTAATCTTATGATTGCGTTTACAGTTAAAATTTGTTATCTTCAATGTTTTTCTGCATTTGAATCCACCAGGGCACAATAGGGTTGTATTGGTATGTCTTATGGAAGCTAGGGAAGTTACATTGGTTTATTTTAAACCAATCCTAATTTATTTCTATTGCTTTATGGGAGTACCACTCGAAAATGTTTTCAGGTTAAAACATTTTAAAATGTGGGCACAAATTGATTTAAATAATGTTCATGTGGCATGTTCTACCAGTCTCTAATGGCTTATTGTTTTCATGACTCGTGTCCACGGAGGTAGTCAAATCCCAGAGATGGTGGCAGGATTTTTAAAAAGTAAAATCCGGTGGTGATAAAAAAAAATGTACATACGATATTAAACTTTTAATTTGAGTGATAATTTGAATGACAGGTGTGTTTTGGGCCAAATGAGCTAGTAAAGACTCACATTAAACATAAATAGATTCAGTAGGAATATATTTATACATCCAAATGTATATAGTTGTGTATTTGAATATGTATCAACACCAGCTGTTTGATACATACAACTCATTTTTAAATTATAAAGCCATGTTAATGTATTCCTAAACAATACATGGAGTTTACATTGCTGAATTGTTGCATTAGATAGTTTCACGATGGATTATTCAGCAGAAATCATCATTATCACGTATTATCAATCTTGCAAACCAGTTTTAAACATATACAGCAAAATGCTATTACTATTCTTTATCTACATATATAATATCACAGATCTGTCCTGTCATTCTGTGACTGTGATTAACGCCCCCGGATTGGTTTAAGTGCGTCACGTGACCCCGAGCAAGCAGCCAACCAGAGGTGCGCCCCCCCAAACATGTACGCCCCCGGATTGGTTTAAGTGTGTCACGTGACCGCGAGCAACCATCCAAGCAGAGATGAGCCCCTCCCAAACATGTACGCCCCCCGATGCTGCCCTGAGGCAGAGCCGTGCTCGGGCCGCTACTGCCCTGAGGGAGATGGGTGAGGAGACAGGTGACAGGAGAAGGGTGAGTGAGAGTGAGGAGAAGGGTGAGAGTGAGTGAGGAGAAAGGTGATTGAGAATGGTGAGAGTGAGGAGAAGGGTGACAGTGAGAATGGTGAGAGTGAGGAGAAGGGTGAGTGACAGGAGAAGAGTGACAGGAGAAGGGTGAGTGAGCGTGAGAGAAGGGTGAGTGACAGGAGGATGGTGAGGAGAAGAGTGAGTGAGAGTGGAGAATATATGTAATTTGTACGTGTTTATCTTAGGGATGATCCTTTGGTAGAATACTTCAATACAAAACTTCCATAAGTCGTTAACAAGTTTATATGCTTAACCCAGATATCATGGCACTTATGTATTTGTAATGAGAGTGCGCCACCTACAGGACGACCGGGGGGTTATTGCAGACACGTGCTATGTTGTCTCACATCCAATCAGTAAGGGGGATCCCATCTGGGTGAAAGGTAAATGGGTTAGAGCTAGCGGGAAGCCTCGAGAGCCCTCTAAAATGTTCCGGGAGGGGCGTGGCTAGAGGCGGAGCTTAGCACCGCCGAGAGGGATATAAGCAGAAGCAGCAGAGGACTCTGGGTCGTCGGTGTGAAGAGCCTGGGTCCGAACGTCGTCACCACCTGCGCTACCACCCATCGGCCACGTGGCGGGCTCCACCAGCTGAGCCTCCCCTCTCTCCGACACGCCGTCAGCCAGCGGCGAGGTGGAGAAAGAGTGAGTGCCACGGCGGCGGGAGGCAAAGCGTGCGCCGCCGTCCCGGGAGCAAGAGAGAAGCCAGCCGCGCAGGGAGACACGTGCTGTACTGCAACTTGAGAATAAATACAACTGAAGTTTAACCCATGTCGGAGACGCTGATTACATATTGATAAGTGGATGTTAATAAAACATGCAACTAGTCGTAGTCAAAACCTTCTGTATTGTCATGTAACAGTGTATCCGTTCACAAAAGTTAACATTTAAAATCGTGACGTTTAACAATATTCACATGCAGCGGTTGGCAATTTTACGTTTCAACTTTCCAGGCACTCGGGTTTGTTAATTCAGAGAGTGAAACAGCAAGGGACATTCTCGTCTCTTTGTCCTCTGTTTTGCCCTTCGGGTGCAGTGAGTTTATGGTGTTTTGCCATGGGTCCTCCCTTGCTCTCTCAGAAATTCCCTGAGTCACTTCCTTGCCCATGGAAGAGTTATTCCTTTATGGCCTTTCATTAACGTTTCACCTTTTGCTACATGAGTTAGGTTTATTCCTGAGAAGCGAAATATTCGACGGCTTTAAGGCCCTCCTCAGCTCTGGTTATTCTCATCATGCCCATCTGATCAATGTCTCTTGTATTATGTTTACCCGTTTCTCATTATAGTGCTGTTTTGGCTTCGTCATCTGGTTTTCCCAAGCTTCAGCATGCAGGGAACGCATATTTGTCTCCAAGGAGCCATGATATAAAAAATAGACAATATTACACTAACATTTTTTTGGAAGAGGCATATATACAACAGGTGTGGGAGCATGGCACTGAGGTTTAGGAAACTGTAAGTCCCAGGGTTCTATGGTCTGGCCTTCCCATAAACAAAACACGAGGAATGGTAATGGTGGTTGCTTACGCCTCCACCGACTATTAACACCAGTGGAGGGATGGAGGCAAGGCCGGTGAGTCAGATGCCTTCTATGACCTGTCACAAGTACTAGCTAAAGTCGCCCCTTGGGATGGAGTCATCCTGTCGGGTGACTTTAATGCCTGAGTGGGTCATGACACTGGCATCTGGGCCAAGAGTGATTGGAAGGCATCGGCCAGAACAGCTCAATAACAACGGTAGGAGGCTGCTAGACTTCTATGCAGCACATCTGGGCTTACCAACACGCTGTTCCGGCATCGGCGCATCCACACAGCATCATGGATGCACACTGGGTCCAAGCAGGGACATCTGCTGGACTATATAGTAACAGAACACCGAATGCAAGCCCATGTCCTTGACACCAGGACCTACCGTTGAGGTGATCTGCCCGTTGACCATATGCTTGACATCTGTAAGATTTTCCACTCCGGTGGTGGGTGTCCATCTAGGACACCATTCAAAGCCACATTGGCCTGGTCTCAGCTAGCTGATGAACGTTGCAAGTTAGAATGTCATCATCTCTTGCAGGAGAATACAAGTTAGGAAGCATTAAAGTCAGAACACAGATCAGAACATTTAATAAATGACTGCGTGTTGTCTTGGTGTGGTCTGGGACTGTTTTGTTGGTGTTTTACTGCCTTGCCCTAGCTTGCGTTCGGTATTGATACATCGGCAGGCATGTATGTACTCATTTAATTTGTACTTAGATACTATATTTATAGTCGTACATTTTTAGTGACTTGCATTACTTTTTTCTATTTTGTACTCCTAACAAAATTGTATTGCTTGTTGTAACTTGATCCGCCCCTGCTGGACATTTGTGAAAAAGACCAGAAACCTTCACATTACAGGCATCGCAGAGTCCAATTCCAGTTGCCTCCAGACACTCAGACCGCCACACGCAAGCCCGCACTTTGTTGAAGGAACTGGTTCCCAGAGAGTTGGCTGCAACAATCCAACTGCAACCAATTTAACGGGGTTCAGGAGTTACATGAGGTGCATCCGAAGTCAACGCTACATATTGACAGAAATAATTGAATCACGCTCTATTGGGGGCAGAGTGGTGCACCAGAATGTGTCTGGGATCGATTCCAGACTCGTGTGCTTTTTTGGGTGGGGTTGGCATGTACTCCCCTTGTTCTGCATGAGGGTGAGTGAGCGTGTGAGTGAGTGGAGTTGGAATGTACTCCCCTTGTTCTGCATGAGGGTGAGTGAGCATGTGAGTGAGTGGAGTAGGAATGTACTCCCCTTGTTCTGCATGAGGGTGAGTGAGCATGTGAGTGGAGTTGGAATGTACTCCCCTTGTTCTGCATGAGGGTGAGTGAGCGTGTGAGTGAGTGGAGTAGGAATGTACTCCCTTGTTCTGCATGAGGGTGAGTGAGCGTGTGATGTGAGTGGAGTTGGAATGTACTCCCCTTGTTCTGCATGAGGGTGAGTGAGCATGTGAGTGAGGAGTTGGAATGTACTCCCCTTGTTCTGCATGAGGGTGAGTGAGCGTGTGAGTGAGTGGAGTTGGAATGTACTCCCCTTGTTCTGCATGAGGGTGAGTGAGCGTGTGAGTGGAGTTGGAATGTACTCCCCTTGTTCTGCATGAGGGTGAGTGAGCGTGTGAGTGAGTGGAGTTGGAATGTACTCCCCTTGTTCTGCATGAGGGTGAGTGAGCGTGTGAGTGGAGTTGGAATGTACTCCCCTTGTTCTACATGAGGGTGAGTGAGCATGTGAGTGAGTGGATTTGAAATGTACCGTGGCGAGGCCCTAATCCGCTGTGTACCAATGCTAATGATAACGAAAACGGGATGGCTGCGGCAGGACTCTGGGTGCACGCCTCGCCGCTAAGGCTGTTTTTTACTATGCACACGCTGTGTAAGTGCGCGCGAGTGCCAGCAAGTGGGCCCCACGCTGAAACCCTGCAGCCCCGCACACACCCTCTCATGCACACCGTCTCCCCACAAAAATCACAGACTCCACGCCGAGGCTCTACCCACACACACAGAAATGAACTAAAGTTTATTAACGGCACAAAACCCGCTACCTGGAGGGGGAATATTTCGTGAGGAGAGCCTAGCCTAACTCTGCCTATGACCCCAGTTACACAAACGTCCTACCATGTACCTCGTAGCTGTTCTCACGGCTATCGCACAGGACGCTATGAGAGTCAGAGGGAGATGGACGAGCGAAATCCCTTGCCTATCGCTGCCTCATAGCAGCACTCGCTGGCATCACATGGACGCTGCGAGCAGGCTCGAGGAGGCAGGACCGCAGGCAGTGGGTCTGGATTGCCCGGAGGTTGAAGACAACTGCCCCTAATCGTCCCGGGGCTCCCACCTTCATTCTCTAAACTTAAAAGGCCCAGGGTGGAATTGTACCGCGCGGCCAATCGCGCGCTTAACCTGCGCCTGTCTAAATGGAGGGCCACGGGGTCTGCTGCCGCTCACCCATTGTCCTCCCGTGCTCATTAATTCTAACTCCACTGGTCTGCTCTTCTGGCCAATTACTCCACACTCCGCCTATCCCAAGGTCGTGAGTAACTCATCGCGGTTGGTCCAGTGAACCTTTCTCCTTCTGCGCCCATAAAATCTTCAGCCAATTTAGGGGCACCGCAGTGTAACCTGTCCTGTGGGGGGTCGGCCAATCTCCTGGCACCGGGAAAACTCTGTGGCGGCAAGGCGTTTTCAAGATTCATATATTCTTGTAAACACACCAGAGAACACACACGGGAGAGAAACCCTTCAGTGCACTCTGTGCGGGAGCGTTTACAGTTTCACAAAGCTTAAAGTACACCAAAGGACACACACGGGAGAGAAACCCTTCAAGTGCAGTGTGTGCGTGAAGGCATTTGCACAGTCATCCGATCTTGTAAAACACCAGAGAACACACACAGGAGAGAAACCCTTCAAGTGTGCTCTGTGCGGGAAGCCGTTTTGCAGATTCATCAAATCTTCGAAGACATCAGAGAACACAAAAGACTCACAAGGAGCAAAGTACGGAGTTCTGAAATCAGCTTGTGAAAGTCAAAGTGCCGCAATGAGCCCATCCCTCATGAAACCACGAACCGGAAGAAAATCCCAGCTCTGGACACTTTTTAAAGGTATAAAGGTGAAATATGAAGAGGTGATGGTGAAATGTGAAGATGAAGACTTCATTTCCAGAATGGACCTTCACATTGATGAAGGCAACGTGAAGCAGGTGGAGAATTCTGACTGAGGCCAGAGCGAGGCAAACTCCCAGCAGTTTGTGGAAGTGGAGGTGTGGGTGGACTTCCTCCGAGACAATACAAAGTCAAGTGGAGACCCGGTAGATGTGTAAGCCCAGAGACGATTTCCGCTCCAATAGATGCACCTTTGTCACAGGCCTTTAATGACAAGAACATGAAGTTGAACACTTTGTGGGCCCATGGGTTTGGGTAGATCTGTAACCAGGAGCGAGAGACAATAAGCTCCCAAGCATTCACTATGTTATAATTGCATTTACACGGTGCTTGCTTTATCGCCTCAGCAACTCAAAGTTTCGTGTCGTACCTCGTCTGAAACACTCGAAGAGCATCCCCAAGTAGCAGCTGCCCCTGTGTGGCACAAGGTGGTGGCCCTGCACCGGCCTGCATGTGGACAAGAGCCTGTCAGTAGGGGGCGATGATTGATGCGTTATCTCAGTTGTGTTGTTTGTAGGTAATCTTGATTCGAAGCTGTCGTGACTGCAGGAATCCACACGCTTGAGTTATTTCGGTAAAGTCACCACGTGGGTAGAAACATAACAGATCACGGCGTTTAGATCACAACACAAGCAATCGTCATCAGGTGGGACAACCACAGCAAGAGAAACTGCTGAAGTAGTAGGCGCCTACTCCAGCAGTTTCCTCTTATTGCTGCTGTGCTTGTCCCACCTGATGACGATTGCTTGTGTTGTGATCTAAACGCCGTGATCTATTATTTGTAGCGTAATGTTTTAAATTTGCTACATTTTGACCCAGACGCCAGCATGCAACGGCCTACTCGTTTTGAATGACGCAACAATAGTACGGTGTACATTCACTGTTAAGCAGACGGTGCGTATTTGTAAAATAACTTCTTGTTAATACGATGTAACGTGATGCAGTCAATTTCGCTGCAGTAATTCAATGTTGTTATTATGCCTGTCAATGATTTAGAATGAATACTTGTCTGATTGTGCGCGTGCATGTATCATTTTGTCTGAGGGTCACACATTGAATAAGTGATGTTAGGACAAAGTGTGTGTGTGTTTCGGAAGTAATCTGTACAGAGAACTCGGGTGAGACCCGTTGTTCTTGTGATACAGGTCAAAGGGTACTTTTGTGGTTCACGAAGCTTCTGCCTCTGGAGCAACTCATTGTCTTTGAAATAGGGAGCACGCTCAGATCATTCATCAGTTACAAGGCATACCACTTGAAAGTTAAACGTATAGGAGGAGATACATTCTCTACAACACGAATTGTAGTTTTGTCTTACGTGTTGACGTAGATTTTGTCTAACTGGGACTAGAAATGCTCCTTGCTGATTGACGTCTGGATGTTCGTTACCTATCGCTTGAAGCAAACCCCACTGCTGTTGTTGAGACGCTGTGCACCAATAAGGGTCCAACACATTGACGGCCTTCAGGCCAGGAAAGTCACAACATTTGCACACGAAGGACGCATTCACGCAAGTACCCCATGCTCCGTTTTGAAGTTTTAAAATGAAACATCTTTGAATTGTGTTGTGTTTTGAATTAGATGATTTTATTTCTTCATTAAAAGCTTGTATCAATTTACATCTGGAAGACTTCATTGAAAGGGACATTTCGTGTGAATTTTCTCTCGTCATTAAGTAGATGGCCTTGCCGGGGGTTCGGTTCAATGTGGACACAAACAGTGTACACACACACAGTGTATACACACAGTTTATACACAGTGTACACACAGTGTATACACACAGTGTACACACACACACACAGTGTACACACACACAGTATATACACAGTGTACATACACAAACAGTGTACACACAAAGTGTACACACAAACAGTGTACACACACACTGTGCACATACAGTATACACAAACTGTACACACACAATGTACACAGTGTACACACACACAGTGTACACACACAGTGTATACACATAGTTTACACACACACACTGTACACACAGTGTACACACACAGTGTATACACACAGTGTACACACACAGTGTATGCACATAGTGTACACATACACACAGTGTACACACACAGTGTACAGACACTGACACACACACAGTGACGGACGCACAGTGACACAGTGACACAACAACAATCGCCATTCGCAACTAAGTGGTGGTGACGTCACCACGACGCTTGTGCCAGGCACAGTGACACACACACAGTGACACAGTGACACACACACAGTGACACACACAGCGACACACAGAGCGACACACAGTGTACACACAATGTACACACACAGTGTACACACACACAGTGTACACACACAGTGTACACACACAATGTACACACACAGGGTATACACAATGTACACACACAGTGTACACACAGTGTACATACAGTGTATACACACAGTGTACACACACAGGGTACACAGTGTATATATATACACACACACAGTGTACACACACGCAGTGGCACAGAGTTTATACACAGTGTACACACAGTGTACACATACACTGTACACACACAGTGTACACACACACAGTGTATACACACAGTGTACACACACAGTGTATACACAGTGTACACACACAGGGTACACACAGTGTACACACACAGTGACACACACACAGTGACACACAGTGACACACACAGTGACACACAGTGACACGCAGCGACACAGTGACACAGTGTATACACATAGTGTACACACACACAGTGTACACACACACAGTGTACACACACACACAGTGTACACACACACTGTATACACAATAATGTCCACGTTGTTGCTGAGCTCACACACCCGAGGGAGCAATGGAAAATGAATCTAAATCAAATTAAACTCCAACTCTGTGACGTCACCACTCTGCATTACTTCATCGGTGTGAAACGCCAGGGGGAGGTGTACCTCGCTAGTGACGTCATCTCACCACGGTATTCACCCCTCCCCCGTCCACCGCGCTCTTGAGCGTGACGTCACCTCCGCTTGGGTCACTGCCTATATCGTTCCAGTGGCAATCCTTATTTGGGCAAAGCTACGCCCAATGACTGGTGTACCATTAACATAATGTAGCCGTCGCGAGTTTATTGCGACGGGTTCAGCCTCATTAACATAATTTATTCAGTTAGAGAGCCATTCGTGGGAGGGAAGTGACGTCATTCTACTTCCTGTTGCGCGGGGTAACAGGAAGCTGCCGTGTGCGCGCTTGCACTGAAATCCGAGGTGAGAAATTCTCATCGTTGTGGTGGTGGTTGTTGTTGTGGTGGTTGTTGTTTACCAAGGTAGAGCCTCTCTCTCTCGTAGGGATGTCAGTTGAGTAGCAGCGAGCATGGGAATCGATGTCCAGGTTGGAACTTTACAACGTGGGGCCTAGCCACGCGGGGCCTTCCCTCCTGCCCTCGCCTGATTGCGTTTGGTGGTGATGTTGGTGGTGATGTTGGTGGTGGTGATGTTGGTGGTGGTGGTGTTGGTGGTGGTGATATTGGTGGTGGTGGTGATGTTGGTGGTGATGTTGGTGGTGGTGATGTTGGTGGTGATGTTGGTGGTGGTGGGGATGTTGGTGGTGATGTTGGTGGTACTGGTGATGTTGGTGGTGGTGGGGATGTTAGTGGTGGTGATGTTGGTGGTGGTGATGTTGGTGGTGATGTTGCTGGTGGTGATGTTGGTGGTGATGTTGGTGGTGTGGATGTTGGTGGTGATGTTGGTGGTGGTGATGTTGGTGGTGGTTATGGTGGTGGTGTTGGTGGTGGTGGTGATGTTGGTGGTGGTGATGTTAGTGGTGGTGATGTTGGTGGTGGTGATGTTGGTGGTGGTGATGGTGGTGGTGGTGGTGTTGTTGGTGGTGGTGGTGATGTTGGTGGTGGTGATGTTGGTGGTGGTGATGGTGCTGTTGGTGGTGGTGATGTTGGTGGTGGTGGGGATGTTGGTGGTGATGTTGGTGATGGTGGTGGTGATGTTGGTGGTGGTGATGTTGGTGTTGGTGGTGATGGTGGTTGTGATGTTGGTGGTGATGTTGGTGGTGGTGGGGATGTTGGGGGTGATGTTGGTGGTGGTGATGGTGGTGGTGATGTTGGTGGTGATGTTGGTGGTGGTGGGGATGTTGGTGGTGATGTTGGTGGTGGTCGTGTTAGTGGTGATATTGGTGGTGGTGATGTTGGTGGTGGTGATGTTGGTGGTGATGTTGGTGGTGGTGGGGATGTTGGTGGTGATGTTGGTGGTGGTGGTGATGTTGGTGGTGGTGGGGATGTTAGTGGTGGTGATGTTGGTGGTGATGTTGGTGGTGGTGATGTTGGTGGTGGTGATTGTGCTGTTGGTGGTGGTGGTGATGTTGGTGATGGTGATGTTTGTGGTGGTGATGTTGGTGGTGGTGATGGTGCTGTTGGTGGTGGTGATGGTGGTGATGTTGGTGGTGATGTTGGTGGTGATGGTGATGTTGGTGGTGATGTTGGTGGTGGTGATGGTGGTGGTGATGTTGGTGGTGGTGGGGATGTTGGTGGTGATGTTGGTGATGGTGATGTTTGTGGTGGTGATGTTGGTGGTGGTGCTGTTGGTGGTGGTGATGGTGGTGGTGGTGATGTTGGTGGTGATGTTGGTGGTGATGGTGATGTTGGTGGTGATGTTGGTGGTGGTGATGGTGGTGGTGATGTTGGTGGTGGTGGGGATGTTGGTGGTGATGTTGGTGGTGGTGATGGTGGTGGTAGTGATGTTGGTGGTGGTGGTGGTGATGGTGGTGGTGTTGGTGGTGTTGGTGTTGGTGGTGATGTTGGTGGTGGTGTTGGTGGTGGTGGTGATGTTGGTGGTGGTGGTGATGTTGGTGGTGATGTTGGTGGTGGTGATGTTGGTGGTGATGTTGGTGGTGGTGGGGATGTTGGTGGTGATGTTGGTGATGTTGGTGGTGGTGATGGTGGTGGTGATGTTGGTGGTGGTGGTGATGTTGGTGGTGGTGGGGATGTTAGTGGTGGTGATGTTGGTGGTGGTGATGTTGGTGGTGGTGATGGTGGTGGTGGGGATGTTGGTGGTGATGTTGGTGGTGTTGGTGGTGGTGGTGGTGATGTTGGTGGTGGTGGTGATGTTGGTGGTGGTGGGGATGTTGGTGGTGGTGGTGATGTTGGTGGTGGTGATGTTGGTGATGTTGGTGGTGGTGGGGATGTTGGTGGTGGTGATGGTGGTGGTGATGTTGGTGGTGGTGATGTTGGTGTTGGTGGTGATGTTGGTGGTGATGTTGGTGGTGGTGGTGTTGGGGGTGATGTTGGTGGTGGTGGTGTTGTTGGTGGTGATGTTGGTGGTGATGTTGGTGGTGGTGGGGATGTTGGTGGTGATGTTGGTGGTGGTGATGTTGGTGGTGATGTTGGTGGTGGTGATGTTGGTGGTGATGTTGGTGGGGTGTTGTTGTGGTGGTGGTGATGGGTGGGGTGATGGGTGGTGGTGATGGTGCTGTTGGTGGTGGTGATGTTGGTGGTGGTGGGGATGTTGGTGGTGATGTTGGTGATGGTGGTGGTGATGTTGGTGGTGGTGATGTTGGTGTTGGTGGTGATGTTGGTGGTTGTGATGTTGGTGGTGGTGGGGATGTTGGGGTGATGTTGGTGGTGGTTTGGTGGTGGTGATGTTGGTGGTGATGTTGGTGGTGGTGGGGATGTTGGTGGTGATGTTGGTGGTGGTCGTGTTGGTGGTGTATTGGTGGTGGTGATGTTGGTGGTGATGTTGGTGGTGGTGATGTTGGTGGTGATGTTGGTGGTGGTGGGGATGTTGGTGGTGATGTTGGTGGTGGTGGTGTGTTGGTGGTGGTGTTGTTGGTGGTGGTGATGTTGGTGGTGATGTTGGTGGTGGTGGTGATGTTGGTGGTGGTGATGTGCTGTTGGTGGTGGTGGTGGTGATGTTGGTGGTGGTGATGTTGGTGTGGTGAGGATGTTAGTGGTGGTGATGTGGTGAATGTTGGTGGTGTTGATGGTGATGTTGGTGGTGGTGATGGTGCTGTTGGTGGTGGTGTGATGTTGGTGATGGTGATGTTGTGGTGGTGATGTTGGTGGTGGTGATGGTGCTGTTGTGGTGGTGATGTTGGTGGTGGTGGTGATGGTGGTGGTGATGTTGGTGGTGGTGGGGATGTTGGTGGTGATGTTGGTGGTGGTGATGGTGGTGATGTTGGTGGTGGTGATGGTGGTGGTGATGTTGGTGGTGATGTTGGTGGTGGTGATGTTGGTGGTGATGTTGGTGTGGTGGGATGTTGGGGGTGATGTTGGTGGTGGTGATGGTGGTGGTGATGGTTGGTGGTGATGTTGGTGGTGGTGTGGATGTTGGTGGTGATGTTGGTGGTGTTGGTGTGGTGGTGGTGATGTTGGTGTGGTGGTGATGTTGGTGGTGATGTTGTGGTGTGGTGATGTTGGTGGTGATGTTGGTGGTGGTGGGATGTTGGTGGTGATGTTGGTGATGTTGGTGGTGGTGATGGTGGTGGTGATGTTGGTGGTGGTGGTGATGTTGGTGGTGGTGGGGATGTTAGTGGTGGTGATGTTGGTGGTGGTGATGTTGGTGGTGGTGATGGTGGGGGTGATGTTGGTGGGGATGTTGGTGGTGATGTTGGTGGTGATGGTGGTGGTGGTGATGTTGGTGGTGATGTTGGTGGTGGTGATGGTGCTGTTGGTGGTGGTGGTGATGTTGGTGGTGGTGATGTTGGTGATGTTGGTGGTGGTGGGGATGTTGGTGGTGATGTTGGTGGTGGTGATGGTGGTGGTGATGTTGGTGGTGGTGATGTTGGTGTTGGTGGTGATGTTGGTGGTGATGTTGGTGGTGGTGGGGATGTTGGGGGTGATGTTGGTGGTGGTGATGGTGGTGGTGATGTTGGTGGTGATGTTGGTGGTGGTGGGGATGTTGGTGGTGATGTTGGTGGTGGTGGGGATGTTGGTGGTGATGTTGGTGGTGGTGATGTTGGTGGTGATGTTGGTGGTGCTGGGGATGTTGGTGGTGATGTTGGTGGTGGTGGTGATGTTGGTGGTGGTGGGGATGTTAGTGGTGGTGATGTTGGTGGTGGTGGTGATGTTGGTGGTGATGTTGGTGGTGGTGGGGATGTTGGTGGTGATGTTGGTGGTGGTGGTGTTGGTGGTGATATTGGTGGTGGTGATGTTGGTGGTGATGTTGGTGGTGGTGATGTTGGTGGTGATGTTGGTGGTGGTGGGGATGTTGGTGGTGATGTTGGTGGTGCTGGTGATGTTGGTGGTGGTGGGGATGTTAGTGGTGGTGATGTTGGTGGTGGTGATGTTGGTGGTGATGTTGCTGGTGGTGATGTTGGTGGTGATGTTGGTGGTGGTGGGGATGTTGGTGGTGATGTTGGTGGTGGTGATGTTGGTGGTGGTTATGGTGGTGGTGATGTTGGTGGTGGTGGTGATGTTGGTGGTGGTGGGGATGTTAGTGGTGGTGATGTTGGTGGTGGTGATGTTGGTGGTGGTGATGTTGGTGGTGGTGGGGATGTTGGTGGTGATGTTGGTGGTGGTGATGGTGGTGGTGGTGATGTTGGTGGTGGTGGTGATGGTGGTGGTGATGTTGGTGGTGATGTTGGTGGTGGTGATGTTGGTGGTGATGTTGGTGGTGGTGGGGATGTTGGTGGTGATGTTGGTGGTGGTGATGGTGGTGGTGATGTTGGTGGTGATGTTGGTGGTGGTGGGGATGTTGGTGGTGATGTTGGTGGTGGTGTTGGTGGTGGTGGTGATGTTGGTGGTGGTGGTGATGTTGGTGGTGATGTTGGTGGTGGTGATGTTGGTGGTGATGTTGGTGGTGGTGGGGATGTTGGTGGTGATGTTGGTGATGTTGGTGGTGGTGGTGGTGGTGGTGGTGGTGGTGATGTTGGTGGTGATGTTGGTGGTGGTGATGTTGGTGGTGGTGATGTTGGTGGTGATGTTGGTGGTGGTGGTGATGTTGGTGGTGATGTGGTGGTGGTGATGTTGGTGGTGTGTTGGTGGTGGTGGTGATGTTTGGGTGATGTTGGTGGTGATGTTGGTGAGTGGTGGATGTTTGGTGGTGATGTTGGTGGTGGTGGGATGTTGGTGTGGTGATGTTGTGGTGGTGATGTTGGTGGTGGTGATGTTGGGTGGTGATGTTGGTGGGGTGGGGATGTTGGTGGTGATGTTGGTGGTGTGGTGATTTGGTGGGGTGATGTTGGTGGTGGAGTGTGGTGGTGGTGATGTTGGTGGTGAGTGGTGATGGGATGGTGGTGGTGATGTGTGGTGGTGTGAGTGTGTGTGGTGATGGTGGTGGTGATGTTGGTGGTGGTGATGTTGGTGGTGGTGTTGGTTGTGGTGGGGATGTTGGTGGTAATGTTGGTGTTGGTGTGTGGGTGATGTGGTGGTGGTGTGTTTGTGGTGATGTTGGTGGTGGTGCTGTTGGTGGTGTGTTGGTGTGGTGGGGCTTTGGTGGTGCTGTTGGTGATGTTGGTGGTGGTGGCATGGTGGTGGTGATGTTGGTGGTGGTGGTGATTTGGTGTGGTGGGGATGTTAGTGGTGGTGATGTTGGTGGTGATGTTGGTGGTGGTGATGGTGGTGGTGGTGGGGATGTTGTGGTGTTGTTGGTGGTGTTGGTGGTGGTGGTGGTGAGTTGTTGGTGGTGGTGGTGAGTTGGTGGTGGTGGTGAGTTGTTGGTGGTGGTGGTGAGTTGTTGGTGGTGGTGGTGATGTTGTTGTTGTTGGTGGTGGTGGGGGATGTTGGTGGTGATGTTGGTGGTGGTGATGGTGGTGGTGATGTTGGTGGTGGTGATGTTGGTGTTGGTGGTGATGGTGGTGGTGATGTTGGTGGTGGGTGGGGATGTTGGGTGCTGTTGTGGTGGTGATGGTGGTGTGATGTTGTGGTGGATGTGGTGTGGTGAGGGTTGGTGGTGAATGTTGGTGGTGTTGGTGGTGGTGGGATGTTGGTGGTGTGTTGGTGTGTGCATGTTTTTTGGTGATGTTGTGGTGCTGGGGATGTTGGTGGGGATGTTGGTGGTGGTGTGATGTTGGTGGGG
>NW_022638489.1:0-28182 GCF_010993605.1 Petromyzon marinus
GTAGGTGAGTGGGTAGGTGAGTGGGTAGGTGAGTGCGTAGGTGAGTGGGTAGGTGAGTAGGTGAGTTGGTGAGTAGGTAGGTGAGTAGGTAGGTGAGTAGGTAGGTGAGTAGGTGAGTGAGTGAGTAGGTGAGTAGGTAGGTGAGTGGGTAGGTGAGTGGGTAGGTGAGTAGGTGAGTAGGTAGGTGAGTAGGTAGGTGAGTAGGTGAGTTGGTGAGTAGGTAGATGAGTAGGTAGGTGAGTGAGTAGGTGAGTAGGTGAGTGAGTGAGTAGGTGAGTAGGTAGGTGAGTGGGTAGGTGAGTGGGTAGGTGAGTAGGTGAGTAGGTAGGTGAGTAGGTAGGTGAGTAGGTGAGTTGGTGAGTAGGTAGGTGAGTAGGTAGGTGAGTGGGTAGGTGAGTGGGTGAGTAGGTAGGTGAGGGGGTAGGTGAGTATGTGAGTAGATAGGTGAGTGGGTGAGTGGGTGAGTAGGTAGGTGAGGGGGTAAGTGAGTAGGTGAGTGGGTAGGTGAGTATGTGAGTAGATAGGTGAGTAGGTGAGTGGGTGAGTAGGTAGGTGAGGGGGTAGGTGAGTAGGTGAGTGGGTAGGTGAGTAGGTGAGTAGGTAGGTGAGTAGGTAGGTGAGTAGGTAGGTGAGTAGGTGAGTATGTGAGTAGATAGGTGAGTGGGTGAGTAGGTAGGTGAGTAAGTAGGTGAGTAAGTAGGTGAATAGGTGAGTAGATAGGTGAGTAGGTGAGTGGGTGAGTAGGTAGGTGAGTGGGTAGGTGAGTAGGTGAGTAGGTAGGTGAGTAGATAGGTGAGTAGGTGAGTGGGTGAGTAGGTAGGCGAGTAGGTAGGTGAGGGGGTAGGTGAGTAGGTGAGTAGGTAGGTGAGGAGGTATGTGAGTAGGTAGGTGAGTAGGTAGGTGAGGGGTAGGTGAGTAGGTAGGTGAGTGGGTGAGTAGGTAGGTGAAGGGTAGGTGAGTAGGTAGGTGAGTGGGTGAGTAGGTAGGTGAGTAGGTAGGTGAGTAAGTAGGTGAGTAGGTGAGTAGGTAGGTGAGTAGGTAGGTGAGGGGGTAGGTGAGTAGGTAGGTGAGGGGTTGGTGAGTAGGTAGGTGAGTGGGTGAGTAGGTAGGTGAGTAGGTGAGTGGGTGAGTAGGTAGGTGAGAGGGTATGTGAGTAGGTAAGTGGGTAAGTAGTTAGGTGAGTAGGTAGGTGAGTAGGTGAGTAGGTAGGTGAGTAGGTGAGTTGGTGAGTAGGTAGATGAGTAGGTATGTGAGGGGGTTGGTGAGTAGGTGAGTGGGTAAGTAGGTGAGTAGGTGAGTAGGTAGGTGAGGGGGTAGGTGAGTAGGTGAGTAGGTAGGTGAGTAGGTGAGTAGGTGAGTGGGTGAGTAGGTGAGGGGGTAGGTGGGTGAGTAAGTGAGTGGCTGAGTTAGTGAGTTGCTGAGTGAGGGAGTGGGTGGTTGAGTGAGTGAGTGGCTGAATGAGTGGCTGAGTGAGTGGATGAGTGAGCGAGTGGGTGGGTGAGTGAGTGGCTGAATGAGTGGGTGAGCGCGTGGCTAATGAGTGAGTGAGTGGCTTTGTGAGTGGGTGAGTGGCTAAGTGGGTTAGTGAGTGGCTGAGTGAGTGGCTGAGTGTGTGGCTGAGTGAGTGCATGAGTGAGCGAGCGAGTGAGTGTGTGGTTGAGTGAGCCAGTGGCTGAGCGAATGTCTGAGTGAATGGCTGGGTGAGTGGCTGAGTGAGTGGCTGAGTGAGCGGCTGAGTGATTGGCTGAGTGTGTGGCTGAGTGAGTGCATGAGTGAGCGAGCGAGTGAGTGTGTGGTTGAGTGAGCCAGTGGCTGAGCGAATGTCTGAGTGAATGGCTGGGTGAGTGGCTGAGTGAGTGGCTGAGTGAGCGGCTGAGTGAGTGGCTGAGTGAGTTAGTGAGCAGGTGAGTGAGTAGGTGAGTGAGTAGGTGAGTGGCTGAGTGAGTGTCTGAGTGAGTGGGTGGGTGAGTAGGTGTATGAGTGGGATGAGTGGGTAGATGAGTGGGTGGGTAGGTGAGTGGATGAGTTAGTGGTTAGGTGAGTTATTGGGTTAGTGAATGGGTGGGGGAATGAGTGGGTAGCTGAGTGAGTGGCGGTGTGAGTGGGTTGGTGAGTGGCTGAGTAAGTGCATGAGTAGGTGAGTGAGTAGGTCGGTAGGTGAGTGGGTAGGTGAGTGAGTGAGTGGCTGAGTGAGTGGGTGGGTGGGGGAGTGAGTGGGTGGGTGAGTGAGTGGGATGTGTGGGTAGATGAGTGAGTGGGTGAGTGGATGAGTGAGTGGGTTGGTGAAGAGGTGGGTGAGTGGCTAGCTGAGTGAATGGTTGAGTGGATGGGTGAGCGAGTGGTTGAGTGGGTAGGTGAGTGAGTGGCTGGGTGGCTGAGTGATTGCGCGAGTTAGTAGCTGAGTGAGTGACTGATTGAGTGAGTGGGTAGCTGTGTGGGTAGCTGAGTGAGTGGCTGAGTGAGTGTGTGGGTAGGTGGATGAGTGGGATGTGTGGGTAGATGAGTGAGTGGCTGATTGAGCCGCTGACTGAGTGAGTGGCTGAGTGAGTGAGCGGCTGAGTGAGTGGCTGAGTGAGTGCCTGAGCGGGTGGCTAAGTCGTTGAGTGGGTGGCTGAGTGGCTGAGTGAGTGGCTGAGCGAGTGGCTGAGTGAGTGAGTGGCTGAGTGAGTGAGTGGCTGAGTGAGTGATTGGCTAATTGAGTGAGTGTGTGGCTGAGTCAGTGAGTGGCTGATTGAGTGGCTCGGTGAGTGAGTGTGTGGCTGAGTGAGTAAGTGGCTGAGCGGGTGGCTGAGTGAGTAAGTGGCTGAGCGAGTGGCTGAGTGAGTGAGCGAGTGGCTGGTTGAGTGAGTGTGTGGCTGAGTGAGTGAGTGGCTGAGTTTGTGGCTGAGTGAGCGAGTGGCTGGGTGAGTGAGTGTGTGGCTGAGTGAGTGAGAGGCTGAGTTAGTGAGTGGCTGGGTGAGTGAGTGGATAATTGAGTGAGTGAGTGGCTGAGTGAGTGAGTGGCTGAGTGAGTGAGTGGCTGGGTGAGTGAGTGGCTAATTGAGTGAGTGTCTGGCTGAGTGAGTGAGTGGCTGATTGAGTGGCTGGGTGAGTGAGTGTGTGGCTGAGTGAGTAAGTGGCTGAGCGAGTGGCTGAGTTAGTGAGCGAGTGGCTTAGTGAGTGGCTGAGTGAGTGGTTGAGTGAGTTATGAGCAATTTGGTGAGTGGGTAAGTGAGCGAGTGGGTAGGTGAGTGGATGAGTGGGTAGGTAGATAAGTCGGTAGCTGAGTCAGTGATTGAGTGAGTGGGTGGGGGAGTAAGTGGCTGAGTGAGTGGGTGAGTAGTTGGATGAGTGGGATGTGTGGGTGGATGAGTAGGCGGGTGAGTGGGTAGCTGAGTGAATGGTTGAGTGAGTGGGTGATTGGATGAGTGAGTGGGTAGGTGAGCGAGTGGGTTTTTGAGTGGCTGAGTGAGTCGGTAGGTGAGTAGGATGTGTGTGTAGATCAGTGAGTGTGTGAGTGGATGAGTGAGTGGGTGTGTGAGGAGGTGGGTGAGTGGCTAGCTGAGTGAATGGTTGAGTGGATGGGTGAGCGAGTGGGTGAGTGGGTAGATTAGTCAGTGGGTAGGTGAGTGAGTGGCTGAGTGGCTGAGTGAGTGCGTGAGTGAGTGGCTGAGTGAGTGAGTGGGTAGCTGAGTGGGTAGCTGAGTGAGTGCCTGAGTGAGTGGGTGGGTAGGTGGATGAGTGGGATGTGTGGGTAGATGAGTGAGTGGCTGAGCGAGCGGCTGGCTGAGTGAGTGGCTGAGTGAGTGAGCGGCTGAGTGAGTGGCTGAGTGAGTGGCTGGGTGAGTGAGTGGCTGAGTTACTGGCTGAGTGAGTGGCTGGGTGAGTGAGTGGCTAAGTCGTTGAGCGGGTGGCTGAGTGGCTGATTGAGTGGCTGAGCGAGTGGCTGAGTGAGTGAGTGGCTGAGTGAGTGAGCGGCTGGGTGAGTGAGTGGCTAATTGAGTGAGTGAGTGGCTGAGTGAGTGTGTGGCTGAGTGAGTCAGTGGCTAAGTGATTGCCTGAGTGAGTGAGTGGCTAATTGAGTGAGTGTGTGGCTGAGTGAGTGTGTGGCTGAGTGAGTCAGTGGCTAAGTGAGTGGCTGAGTGAGTGAGTGGCTAATTGAGTGAGTGTGTGGCTGAGTGAGTGAGTGGCTGAGTGAGTGGCTGATTGAGTGGCTGAGTGAGTGAGTGGCTGAGTGAGTGGCTGAGTGAGTGAGTGAGTGACTGGCTGAGTGAGTGGCTGAGTGAGTGAGTGACTGAGTGGCTGAGTGAGTGGCTGAGTGAGTGAGCAAGTGGCGGGATGAGTGTGTGGCTGAGTGAGTAAGTGGCTGAGTGAGTGGCTGGGTGAGTGTGTGGCTGAGTGAGTGAGTGGCTGATTGAGTGGCTGGGTGAGTGTGTGGCTGAGTGAGTGAGTGAGTGGCTGAGTGAGTGGCTGGGTGAGTGAGTGGGTGAGTGAGTGAGTGCCTGTGTGAGTGAGTGGCTAGATGAGTGAGTATGTGGCTGAGTTAGTAAATGGCTGATTGAGTGGCTGGGTGAGTGAGTGAGTGAGTGGCTGAGTGAGTGAGTGGCTGATTGAGTGGCTAGGTGAGTGAGTGGCTGAGTGAGTGGCTGGGTGAGTGAGTGAGTGGCTGAGTGAGTGAGTGGCTGATTGAGTGGCTAGGTGAGTGAGTGGCTGAGTGAGTGGCTGGGTGAGTGAGTGAGTGGCTGAGTGAGTGAGTGGGTAGGTGAGTGAGTAAATGAGTGAGTAGGTGAGTGAGTAGGTGAGTAGGTGAGTGAGTGGCTGAGTGAGTAGGTGAGTGAGTAAATGAGTGAGTGGCTGAGTAGGTGAGTGAGTAGGTGAGCGAGTAGGTGAGGAGGTGAGTGAGTGGCTGAATGAGTGAGTGGGTAGGTGAGTGAGTAAATGAGTGAGTGGCTAACTAGGTGAGTGAGTAGGTGAGTGAGTAGGTGAGGAGGTGAGTGAGTGGCTGAGTGAGTGGGTAGGTGAGTGAGCAGATGAGCGAGTGGCTGAGTAGGTGAGTGAGTGGGTGGGTAGGTAAGTGAGTGGCTGAGTCAGTGAGTAGGTGAGTGAGTAGGTGAGTGAGTTGCTGAGTGAGTGGGTAGGTGAGTGAGTAAATGAGTGAGTGACAGAGTAGGTGAGTGAGTATGTGAGTGAGTAGGTGAGGAGGTGAGTGAGTGGCTGAGTGAGTGGGTAGGTGAGTAAGTAAATGAGTGAGTGGCTGAGTAGGTGAGTGAGTAGGTGAGTGAGTAGGTGAGAAGGTGAGTGGCTGAGCGAGTGAGTGGGTAGGTGAGTGAGCAGATGAGCGAGTGGCTGAGTAGGTGAGTGAGTGGGTGGGTGAGTGAGTAGGTGAGTGAGTGGCTGAGTCAGTGAGTAGGTGAGTAGGTGAGTGAGTGAGTGGCTGAGTGAGTAGGTGAGTGAGTGGGTGAGTTAGTGAGTAGGTGAGTAGGTGAGTGAGTGAGTGAGTGGCTGAGTGAGTGAGTAAATGAGTGAGTGGCTGAGTAGGTGAGTGAGTAGGTGAGTGAGTAGGTGAGGAGGTGAGTGAGTGGCTGAGTGATTGGGTAGGTGAGTGAGTAGGTGAGGAAGTGAGTGAGTGGCTGAGTGAGTGGGTAGGTACAGTGAGGGAAAAAAGTATTTGATCCCCTGCTGATTTTGTACGTTTGCCCACTGACAAAGAAATGATCAGTCTATAATTCTAATGGTAGGTTTATTTGAACAGTGAGAGACAGAATAACAACAAAATCCAGAAAAACGCATGTCAAAAATGTTATAAATTGATTTGCATTTTAATGAGGGAAATAAGTAATTGACCCCCTCTCAATCAGAAAGATTTCTGGCTCCCAGGTGTCTTTTATACAGGTAACTAGCTGAGATTAGGAGCACACTCTTAAAGGGAGTGCTCCTAATCTCAGCTTGTCACCTGTATAATAGACACCTGTCCACAGAAGCAATCAATCAATCAGATTCCAAACTCCCCACCATGGCCAAGACCAAAGAGCTCTCCAAGGATGTCAGGGACAAGATTGTAGACCTACACAAGGCTGGAATGGGCTACAAGACCATTGCCAAGCAGCTTGGTTGAGAAGGTGACAACAGTTGGTGCGATTATTCGCAAATGGAAGAAACACAAAAGAACTGTCAATCCCCCTCAGCCTGGGGCTCCATGCAAGATCTCACCTCGTGGAGTTGCAATGATCGTGAGAACGGTGAGAAATCAGCCCAGAACTACACGGGAGGATCTTGTCAATGATCTCAAGGCAGCTGGGACCATAGTCACCAGGAAAACAATTGGTAACACACTACGCCGTGAAGGACTGAAATCCTGCAGCGCCCGCAAGGTCCCCCCTGCTCAAGAAAGCACACATACATGCCCGTCTGAAGTTTGCCAATGAACATCTGAATGATTCAGAGGACAACTGGGTGAAAGTTCAAGAAAGCACATACACATGCCCGTCTGAAGTTTGCCAATGAACATCTGAATGATTCAGAGGACAACTGGGTGAAAGTGATGTGGTTAGATGAGACCAAAAATGGAGCTCTTTGGCATCAACTCAACTCGCCGTGTTTGGAGGAGGAGGGATGCTGCCTATGACCCCAAGAACACCATCCCCACCGTCAAAACATGGAGGCGGAAACATTATGCTTTGGGGGTGTTTTTCTGCTAAGGGGACAGGACAACTTCACCGCATCAAAGGGACGATGGACGGGGCCATGTACCGTCAAATCTTGGGTGAGGACCTCCTTCCCTCAGCCAGGGCATTGAAAAGGGGTCGTGGATGGGTATTCCAGCATGACAATGACCCAAAACACACGGCCAAGGCAACAAAGGAGTGGCTCAAGAAGAAGTGAGTGGCTGAGTGAGTAGGTGAGTGAGTAGGTGAGTAGGTGAGTGAGTAGGTGAGTAAGTAGGTGAGTGAGTGGTTGAGTGAGTGGCTGAGTGAGTAGGTGTGTGAGTAGGTGAGTAGGTGAGTGAGTAGGTGAGTGAGTAGGTAAGTAGGTGAGTGAGTGGTTGAGTAGGTGAGTGGCTGAGTGAGTAGGTGTGTGAGTAGGTGAGTGGGTGAGCGCGTGGCTGTGTGAGTGGCTGAGTGAGTGAGTGGGAGGCTGAGTGAGTGATTGGTTGAGTGGATGGATGAGTGAGCGAGTGAGTGGGTGAGTGAGTGGCTGAGCGAATGGCTGAGTGAGTGGCTGAGTGAGTGGCTGAGCGAATGGCTGGGTGAGTGGCTGGGTGAGTGGCTGGGTGAGTGGCTGAATAGGTGAGTGGCTGAGTGAGTAGGTGAGTGGCTGAGTGAGTAGGTGAGTGAGTAGGTGAGTGAGTGGCTGAGTGAGTGGCTGAGTGAGTAGGTGAGTGAGTAGGTGAGTGAGTGGCTGAGTGAGTAGGTGAGTGAGTAGGTGAGTGAGTAGGTGAGTGGTTGAGTGAGTAGGTGAGTGAGTAGGTGAGTAGGTGAGTGAGTAGGTGAGTAGGTGAATGAGTGGCTGAGTGAGTGGCTGAGTGAGTAGGTGAGTGAGTAGGTGAGTGAGTGGCTGAGTGAGTAGGTGTGTGAGTAGGTGAGTGAGTGGCTGAGTGAGTAGGTGAATGAGTGGCTGAGTGAGTGGCTGAGTGAGTGGCTGAGTGAGTAGGTGAGTGAGTGGCTGAGTGAGTAGGTGAGTGAGTAGGTGAATGAGTAGGTGAGTGGTTGAGTGAGTAGGTGAGTGAGTAGGTGAGTAGGTGAGTGAGTAGGTGAGTAGGTGAATGAGTGGCTGAGTGAGTGGCTGAGTGAGTAGGTGAGTGAGTAGGTGAGTGAGTGGCTGAGTGAGTAGGTGTGTGAGTAGGTGAGTGAGTGGCTGAGTGAGTAGGTGAATGAGTGGCTGAGTGAGTGGCTGAGTGAGTGGCTGAGTGAGTAGGTGAGTGAGTGGCTGAGTGAGTAGGTGAGTGAGTAGGTGAATGAGTGGCTGAGTGAGTGGCCGAGTGAGTGGCTGAGTGAGTAGGTGAGTGAGTAGGTGAGTGAGTAGGTGAGTAGGTGAGTGAGTGGCTGAGTGAGTAGGTGAGTGAGTAGGTGAGGTGAGTGAGTGGCTGAGTGAGTAGGTGAGTGAGTGGCTGAGTGAGTAGGTGAGTGAGTAGGCGAGTGGGTGAGCGCGTGGCTGCGTGAGTGGCTGAGTTAGTGAGTGGCTGAGTGAGTGGGAGGCAGAGTTAGTGATTGGTTGAGTGGGTGGATGAGTGAGCGAGTGAGTGGGCGAGTGAGTGGCCGAGTGAATGGCTGGGTGAGTGGCTGGGTGAGTGGCTGAGTGAGTGGCTGAGTGAGTGGCTGGGTGAGTGGCTGGGTGAGTGGCTGGGTGAGTGGCTGAGTAGGTGAGTGGCTGAGTGAGTAGGTGAGTGGCTGAGTGAGTAGGTGAGTGAGTGGGTGAGTAGCTGAGTGAGTAGGTGAGTGGCTGTGTGAGTAGGTGAGTGAGTGGGTGAGTAGCTGAGTGAGTAGGTGAGTGGCTGTGTGAGTAGGTGAGTGAGTGGGTGAGTAGCTGAGTGAGTAGGTGAGTGGCTGAGTGAGTGGCTGGGTGAGTGGCTGGTTGAGTGGCTGGTTGAGTGGCTGGGTGAGTGGCTGAGTGAGTAGGTGAGTGGCTGAGTGAGTAGGTGAGTGGCTGAGTGAGTAGGTGAGTGGCTGTGTGAGTAGGTGAGTGAGTGGCTGGGTGAGTGGCTGAGTGAGTAGGTGAGTGAGTGGGTGAGTAGCTGAGTGAGTAGCAATGTGTGGACTGATCCCCATTCGTTCCACGCGCGTACAAAAAATACTACGACTGTCGGTTAAAAGTCAAAAGTTTTAATTTTCAGTGTCAAAAAATAAAATTATTAAGCACCTGGAGGAGGGGGAGGGAGCAGACTCACACACAGAGACAGCTGTCACTGGGGGTGCCCCCTAGGGCTACAGCACCACACAACAGCAGCAGCCTCACACACAGGGACAGCTGTCACTGGGGGTGCCCCCTAGGGCTACAGCACCACACAACAGCAGCAGCCTCACACACAGAGACAGCTGTCACTGGGGGTGTCCCCTAGGCTACAGCACCACACAGCAGCAGCAGACTTACACACAGAGACAGCTGTCACTGGGGGTGCCCCCTAGGCTACAGCACCACACAGCAGCTGACTCACACACAGGGACAGCTGCCACTGGGGGTGCCCCGTTATGAATATTAATAGGTGTCAATAATAACCTCCACAAATATGAATCGTCATCACTATTGACCAATCAGCGTTAGTGTTCACAGCAGCCACCATTACGTCGGTGTGAATATTCATCAGCAGGCATATCAATCGATCAGCACGAATATAAATCGATGTGTATCAATCGATCTGCATGCATAGCAATCGATCAGCACGCATATCAATCGATCAGCACGAGTATAAATCGATCTGTATCAATCGATCTGCATGCATAGCAATTGATCAGCACGCATATCAATCGATCAGCACGCATATCAATCGATCAGCACGAATATAAATCGATCTATATCAATCGATCTGCATGCATATCAATCGATCAGCAGGCACATCAATCGATCTGCATGAATAGCAATCGTTCTGTATCAATCGATCAGCACGCATATCAATCCATCAGCACGAATATAAATCAATCTGTATCAATCGATCTGCATGAATATCAATCGATCAGCACGCATATAAATCGATCAGCATGAATATAAATCTGTATCAATCGATCTGCATGAATATCAATCGATCAGCAGGCACATCAATCGATCAGCAGGCACATCAATCGATCTGCATGAATAGCAATCGATCAGCATGGACATTGACCAGATTTGAACTACCATCCATTGGAGTGCCACAATGATTCACTATTCATGATGAACGCATTTGCACTTGACAAGGCATGCTTAGGTAATGCAATTAAGTGAATATCACGCGTGCAACGACCATTTTGTTATTGAACACGTGACGGTTTATTCATCAATTTGGCCATTACGAATCAATGTGCCACCCGCGATTAATAATCACGAGCTGGTTAATATTCACGAGCCTGTTAATGTTCATGAGCTGGTTAAAAATCATGAGCCGATTCATATTCATGAGCTGGTTAATGTTCATGAGCTGGTCAATATTCATGAGCTGGTTAATATTCACGAGCTGGTTAATATTCATGAGCTGGTTAATATTCATGAGCTGGTTAATATTCACGAGCTGGTTAGTATTCATGAGCTGGTTAATATTCATGAGCTGGTTAATATTCACGAGCCTGTTAATGTTCATGAGCTGGTTAAAAATCATGAGCTGGTTAATATTCATGAGCTGGTTAATATTCACGAGCTGGTTAATATTCACGAGCTGGTTAATATTCATGAGCTGGTCAATATTCATGAGCTGGTTAATATTCATGAGCTGGTTAATATTCATGAGCTGGTTAATATTCATGAGCTGGTTAATATTCACGAGCTGGTTAGTATTCATGAGCTGGTTAATAATCATGAGCTGGTTAATATTCATGAGCTGGTTAGTATTCATGAGCTGGTTAATATTCATGAGCTGGTCAATATTCACGAGCTGGTCAATATTCACGAGCTGGTCAATATTCATGAGCTGGTTAATATTCATGAGCTGGTTAATATTCACGAGCTGGTTAATATTCATGAGCTGGTTAATATTCACGAGCTGGTTAATATTCATGAGCTGGTCAATATTCATGAGCTGGTTAATATTCATGAGCTGGTTAATATTCACGAGTCTGTTAATATTCATGAGCTGGTTAGTATTCATGAGCTGGTTAATAATCATGAACTGGTTAATATTCATGAGCTGGTTAATATTCACGAGCTGGTTAATATTAATGAGTTGGTTAATATTCATGAGCTGGTTAATATTCACGAGCTGGTTAATATTCATGAGCTGGTTAATATTCATGAGCTGGTTAATATTCATGAGCTGGTTAATATTCATGAGCTGGTCAATATTCATGAGCTGGTTAATATTCATGAGCTGGTTAATATTCATGAGCTGGTTAATATTCATGAGCTGGTCAATATTCACGAGCTGGTTAATATTCATGAGCTGGTTAATATTCACGAGCTGGTTAATATTCACGAGCTGGTTAATATTCATGAGCTGGTCAATATTCATGAGCTGGTTAATATTCATGAGCTGGTCAATATTCATGAGCTGGTTAATATTCATGAGCTGGTCAATATTCATGAGCTGGTTAATATTCACGAGCTGGTTAATATTCACGAGCTGGTTCATATTCATGAGCTGGTTAATATTCACGAGCTGGTTAATATTCATGAGCTGGTCAATATTCACGAGCTGGTTAATATTCATGAGCTGGTTAATATTCACGAGTCTGTTAATATTCATGAGCTGGTTAATATTCATGAGCTGGTTAATATTCACGAGCTGGTCAATATTCATGAGCTGGCTAATATTCACGAGCTGGTTAATATTCACGAGCTGGTTAATATTCATGAGCTGGTCAATATTCATGAGCTGGTTAATATTCACGAGCTGGTTAATATTCACGAGCTGGTTAATATTCATGAGCTGGTCAATATTCATGAGCTGGTTAATATTCACGAGCTGGTTAATATTCATGAGCTGGTCAATATTCACGAGCTGGTCAATATTCACGAGCTGGTTAATTTTCATGAGCTGGTTAATATTCACGAGCTGGTTAATTTTCATGAGCTGGTTAATATTCATGAGCTGGTTAAAATTCATGAGCTGGTCAATATTCATGAGCTGGTTAATATTCACGAGCTGGTTAATATTCATGAGCTGGTCAATATTCACGAGCTGGTCAATATTCACGAGCTGGTTAATATTCACGAGCTGGTTAATATTCACGAGCTGGTTAATATTCATGAGCTGGTCAATATTCATGAGCTGGTTAAAATTCATGAGCTGGTCAATATTCATGAGCTGGTTAATATTCATGAGCTGGTCGATATTCACGAGCTGGTCAATATTCATGAGCTGGTTAATTTTCATGAGCTGGTTAATATTCACGAGCTGGTTAATATTCATGAGCTGGTCAATATTCATGAGCTGATTAATGTTCATGAGCTGGTTAATATTCATGAGCTGGTCGATATTCACGAGCTGGTCAATATTCATGAGCTGATTAATATTCACGAGCTGGTTAATATTCATGAGCTGGTCAATAGTCATGCCCATTATGCATGATACCGAGGCTAATGGATATCCACGAGGCCACGCTTGCGTTATAGTCATTAGGCAATGTGAATATTCATGAGGCCACACTTACTTAATATTCATGAGGCCTTATGCATATTCATGAGGGCACGTTTACTGCATATTCATGAGGCATAATACATGGTTATGAAGCCTAATGAATATTCATTAGGCCATGATTGATATCAGCGAGGCCCAATTGATATACACGTGGCCGATTAATATTCATGAGGCCTAATGCATATTCATGAAGCCTAATGAATATTAACGAAGCCTAATGAATATTAATGAGGCTTAATGAATATTTATGATGCCTAATGCATACCTATGAGGCCTAATGAATATTAATGAGGCCTAATGGATATTAATGAGGCCTAATGGATATTCATGAGGCCTAATGAATATTAATGAGGCCTAATGAATATTCATGAAGCCCAATGAATATTCATGAGGCCTAATGAATATTAATTAGGTCTAATGCATATTCATGAGGCCTAATGACTATTAATGAGGCCTAATGGATATCAATGAAGCCTGATTAATATTTATGAAGCCTGATGAATATTCATGATGGATAATGTATATTCATGAGGCCTAATGAATATTAATGAAGCCTAAAAAAATATTAATGGGGCCTAATGAATATTCATGAAACCTAATGCATATTCATGAGGCCTAATGGATATCCATGAGGCGTTGTTTACTTCACGAGGCCCCAGTGACGAGTCACGAGGCCACGCCTCCTTAATATTCGTCACGCCTAATGAATATTCATGCCGCCACGCCCGCTTAATATTCATGAGGCGTCAACCTCCACTCCCTCCAGGTTCCTGGCTATTCACAGCACGGCTGAGCACCCTCAATCAATAAAAAAACACACAAACACATTACAATCTACACACAACAACAACCACACAACAACAACAACAACTACGGACAAGTGGGTGGGTGAGTAAGTGGGTGAGTGGGTAAGTGGGTGGGTGAGTAAGTGGGTAGGTGAGTGGGTAAGTGGGCGGGTGAGTGGGTGGGTGAGTAAGTAAGTGGGTGGGTGAGTAAGTGGGTAGGGGAGTGGGTAAGTGGGCGGGTGAGTGGGTGGGTGAGTGGGTAAGTGGGTGGGTAAGTGGGTGGGTGAGTAAGTGGGTGGGTGAGTTGGTAAGTGGGTGGGTGAGTAAGTGGGTGAGTGGGTAAGTGGGCGAGTTAGTGGGTGAGTGAATGGGTTAATGGGTTAATGGGTGGATGGGCGGGTGAGTGGGTGGTTGAGTAAGTGGGTGAGTGAGTGGGCGAGTGAGTGGCCGAGTGAATGGCTGGGTGAGTGGCTGGGTGAGTGGCTGAGTGAGTGGCTGAGTGAGTGGCTGGGTGAGTGGCTGGGTGAGTGGCTGGGTGAGTGGCTGAGTAGGTGAGTGGCTGAGTGAGTAGGTGAGTGGCTGAGTGAGTAGGTGAGTGAGTGGGTGAGTAGCTGAGTGAGTAGGTGAGTGGCTGTGTGAGTAGGTGAGTGAGTGGGTGAGTAGCTGAGTGAGTAGGTGAGTGGCTGTGTGAGTAGGTGAGTGAGTGGGTGAGTAGCTGAGTGAGTAGGTGAGTGGCTGAGTGAGTGGCTGGGTGAGTGGCTGGTTGAGTGGCTGGTTGAGTGGCTGGGTGAGTGGCTGAGTGAGTAGGTGAGTGGCTGAGTGAGTAGGTGAGTGGCTGAGTGAGTAGGTGAGTGGCTGTGTGAGTAGGTGAGTGAGTGGCTGGGTGAGTGGCTGAGTGAGTAGGTGAGTGAGTGGGTGAGTAGCTGAGTGAGTAGCAATGTGTGGACTGATCCCCATTCGTTCCACGCGCGTACAAAAAATACTACGACTGTCGGTTAAAAGTCAAAAGTTTTAATTTTCAGTGTCAAAAAATAAAATTATTAAGCACCTGGAGGAGGGGGAGGGAGCAGACTCACACACAGAGACAGCTGTCACTGGGGGTGCCCCTAGGGCTACAGCACCACACAACAGCAGCAGCCTCACACACAGGGACAGCTGTCACTGGGGGTGCCCCCTAGGGCTACAGCACCACACAACAGCAGCAGCCTCACACACAGAGACAGCTGTCACTGGGGGTGTCCCCTAGGCTACAGCACCACACAGCAGCAGCAGACTTACACACAGAGACAGCTGTCACTGGGGGTGCCCCCTAGGCTACAGCACCACACAGCAGCTGACTCACACACAGGGACAGCTGCCACTGGGGGTGCCCCGTTATGAATATTAATAGGTGTCAATAATAACCTCCACAAATATGAATCGTCATCACTATTGACCAATCAGCGTTAGTGTTCACAGCAGCCACCATTACGTCGGTGTGAATATTCATCAGCAGGCATATCAATCGATCAGCACGAATATAAATCGATGTGTATCAATCGATCTGCATGCATAGCAATCGATCAGCACGCATATCAATCGATCAGCACGAGTATAAATCGATCTGTATCAATCGATCTGCATGCATAGCAATTGATCAGCACGCATATCAATCGATCAGCACGCATATCAATCGATCAGCACGAATATAAATCGATCTATATCAATCGATCTGCATGCATATCAATCGATCAGCAGGCACATCAATCGATCTGCATGAATAGCAATCGTTCTGTATCAATCGATCAGCACGCATATCAATCCATCAGCACGAATATAAATCAATCTGTATCAATCGATCTGCATGAATATCAATCGATCAGCACGCATATAAATCGATCAGCATGAATATAAATCTGTATCAATCGATCTGCATGAATATCAATCGATCAGCAGGCACATCAATCGATCAGCAGGCACATCAATCGATCTGCATGAATAGCAATCGATCAGCATGGACATTGACCAGATTTGAACTACCATCCATTGGAGTGCCACAATGATTCACTATTCATGATGAACGCATTTGCACTTGACAAGGCATGCTTAGGTAATGCAATTAAGTGAATATCACGCGTGCAACGACCATTTTGTTATTAAACACGTGACGGTTTATTCATCAATTTGGCCATTACGAATCAATGTGCCACCCGCGATTAATAATCACGAGCTGGTTAATATTCACGAGCCTGTTAATGTTCATGAGCTGGTTAAAAATCATGAGCCGATTCATATTCATGAGCTGGTTAATGTTCATGAGCTGGTCAATATTCATGAGCTGGTTAATATTCACGAGCTGGTTAATATTCATGAGCTGGTTAATATTCATGAGCTGGTTAATATTCACGAGCTGGTTAGTATTCATGAGCTGGTTAATATTCATGAGCTGGTTAATATTCACGAGCCTGTTAATGTTCATGAGCTGGTTAAAAATCATGAGCTGGTTAATATTCATGAGCTGGTTAATATTCACGAGCTGGTTAATATTCACGAGCTGGTTAATATTCATGAGCTGGTTAATATTCATGAGCTGGTTAATATTCATGAGCTGGTTAATATTCATGAGCTGGTTAATATTCATGAGCTGGTTAATATTCACGAGCTGGTTAGTATTCATGAGCTGGTTAATAATCATGAGCTGGTTAATATTCATGAGCTGGTTAGTATTCATGAGCTGGTTAATATTCATGAGCTGGTCAATATTCACGAGCTGGTCAATATTCACGAGCTGGTCAATATTCATGAGCTGGTTAATATTCATGAGCTGGTTAATATTCACGAGCTGGTTAATATTCATGAGCTGGTTAATATTCACGAGCTGGTTAATATTCATGAGCTGGTCAATATTCATGAGCTGGTTAATATTCATGAGCTGGTTAATATTCACGAGTCTGTTAATATTCATGAGCTGGTTAATATTAATGAGCTGGTTAATATTCACGAGCTGGTCAATATTCATGAGCTGGCTAATATTCACGAGCTGGTTAATATTCACGAGCTGGTTAATATTCATGAGCTGGTTAATATTCACGAGCTGGTTAATATTCACGAGCTGGTTAATATTCATGAGCTGGTCAATATTCATGAGCTGGTTAATATTCATGAGCTGGTCAATATTCATGAGCTGGTTAATATTCATGAGCTGGTTAATATTCATGAGCTGGTTAATATTCATGAGCTGGTCAATATTCACGAGCTGGTTAATATTCATGAGCTGGTTAATATTCACGAGCTGGTTAATATTCACGAGCTGGTTAATATTCATGAGCTGGTCAATATTCATGAGCTGGTTAATATTCATGAGCTGGTCAATATTCATGAGCTGGTTAATATTCATGAGCTGGTCAATATTCATGAGCTGGTTAATATTCACGAGCTGGTTAATATTCACGAGCTGGTTCATATTCATGAGCTGGTTAATATTCACGAGCTGGTTAATATTCATGAGCTGGTCAATATTCACGAGCTGGTTAATATTCATGAGCTGGTTAATATTCACGAGTCTGTTAATATTCATGAGCTGGTTAATATTCATGAGCTGGTTAATATTCACGAGCTGGTCAATATTCATGAGCTGGCTAATATTCACGAGCTGGTTAATATTCACGAGCTGGTTAATATTCATGAGCTGGTCAATATTCATGAGCTGGTTAATATTCACGAGCTGGTTAATATTCACGAGCTGGTTAATATTCATGAGCTGGTCAATATTCATGAGCTGGTTAATATTCACGAGCTGGTTAATATTCATGAGCTGGTCAATATTCACGAGCTGGTCAATATTCACGAGCTGGTTAATTTTCATGAGCTGGTTAATATTCACGAGCTGGTTAATTTTCATGAGCTGGTTAATATTCATGAGCTGGTTAAAATTCATGAGCTGGTCAATATTCATGAGCTGGTTAATATTCACGAGCTGGTTAATATTCATGAGCTGGTCAATATTCACGAGCTGGTCAATATTCACGAGCTGGTTAATATTCACGAGCTGGTTAATATTCACGAGCTGGTTAATATTCATGAGCTGGTCAATATTCATGAGCTGGTTAAAATTCATGAGCTGGTCAATATTCATGAGCTGGTTAATATTCATGAGCTGGTCGATATTCACGAGCTGGTCAATATTCATGAGCTGGTTAATTTTCATGAGCTGGTTAATATTCACGAGCTGGTTAATATTCATGAGCTGGTCAATATTCATGAGCTGATTAATGTTCATGAGCTGGTTAATATTCATGAGCTGGTCGATATTCACGAGCTGGTCAATATTCATGAGCTGATTAATATTCACGAGCTGGTTAATATTCATGAGCTGGTCAATAGTCATGCCCATTATGCATGATACCGAGGCTAATGGATATCCACGAGGCCACGCTTGCGTTATAGTCATTAGGCAATGTGAATATTCATGAGGCCACACTTACTTAATATTCATGAGGCCTTATGCATATTCATGAGGGCACGTTTACTGCATATTCATGAGGCATAATACATGGTTATGAAGCCTAATGAATATTCATTAGGCCATGATTGATATCAGCGAGGCCCAATTGATATACACGTGGCCGATTAATATTCATGAGGCCTAATGCATATTCATGAAGCCTAATGAATATTAACGAAGCCTAATGAATATTAATGAGGCTTAATGAATATTTATGATGCCTAATGCATACCTATGAGGCCTAATGAATATTAATGAGGCCTAATGGATATTAATGAGGCCTAATGGATATTCATGAGGCCTAATGAATATTAATGAGGCCTAATGAATATTCATGAAGCCCAATGAATATTCATGAGGCCTAATGAATATTAATTAGGTCTAATGCATATTCATGAGGCCTAATGACTATTAATGAGGCCTAATGGATATCAATGAAGCCTGATTAATATTTATGAAGCCTGATGAATATTCATGATGGATAATGTATATTCATGAGGCCTAATGAATATTAATGAAGCCTAAAAAAATATTAATGGGGCCTAATGAATATTCATGAAACCTAATGCATATTCATGAGGCCTAATGGATATCCATGAGGCGTTGTTTACTTCACGAGGCCCCAGTGACGAGTCACGAGGCCACGCCTCCTTAATATTCGTCACGCCTAATGAATATTCATGCCGCCACGCCCGCTTAATATTCATGAGGCGTCAACCTCCACTCCCTCCAGGTTCCTGGCTATTCACAGCACGGCTGAGCACCCTCAATCAATAAAAAACACACAAACACATTACAATCTACACACAACAACAACCACACAACAACAACAACAACTACGGACAAGTGGGTGGGTGAGTAAGTGGGTGAGTGGGTAAGTGGGTGGGTGAGTAAGTGGGTAGGTGAGTGGGTAAGTGGGCGGGTGAGTGGGTGGGTGAGTAAGTAAGTGGGTGGGTGAGTAAGTGGGTAGGGGAGTGGGTAAGTGGGCGGGTGAGTGGGTGGGTGAGTGGGTAAGTGGGTGGGTAAGTGGGTGGGTGAGTAAGTGGGTGGGTGAGTTGGTAAGTGGGTGGGTGAGTAAGTGGGTGAGTGGGTAAGTGGGCGAGTTAGTGGGTGAGTGAATGGGTTAATGGGTTAATGGGTGGATGGGCGGGTGAGTGGGTGGTTGAGTAAGTGGGTGAGTGAGTGGGCGAGTTAGTGGGTGAGTGAATGGGTTAATGCGTGGATGGGCGGGAGAGTGGGTGAGTGAGTGGGTGGGTAAGTGAATAAGCGAGTGGATGGTGAGTTGAGTGAGTGGGTGGTGAGTGGATGGGTGAGTGGGTGGTGAGTGAGTGAGTGAGTGGGTGGTGAGTGAGTGGGTGAGTGGGTGGTGAGTGAGTGGGTGATGAGTGGGTGGATGAGTGGGTGGGTGAGTGGGTGATGAGTGGGTGGTGAGTTAGTGAGTGGGTGGGTGAGTGGGTGGTGAGTGGGAGAGTGGGTGAGTGGGTGGGTAAGTGAATAAGCGAGTGGATGGTGAGTGAGTGGGTGGTGAGTGGGTGGTGAGTGAGTGGGTGGTGAGTGAGTGGGTGGTGAGTGGGTGGATGGGCAGTTGATATCGACAGGCAAGGTGCAGGAGGTCACGGGACAGAACCCTGGGCCATGACCCCCTCCTACCGTTAGACCCATAGCACCACCACCACAACCACCACCACCACCACCATCAACACCACCATCACCACCTCCACAATCACCACCTCCACAATCACCACCACCACCTCCACCACAATCACCACCTCCACAATCACCACCACCACCTCCACAATCACCACCACCACCATCACCACCACCATCTCCACAACCACCATCACCGTCTCCACAACCACCATCACCACCACCACCACCGTCTGCACAATCACCACCACCACCACCATCTCTACAACCACCACCACCATCTCTACAACCACCACCACCACCACCACCATCATCTCTACAACCGCCACCACCACCACCACCACCTCCACAACCACCACCACCACCACCACCGTCTCCACAACCACCACCACCACCGCCACCGCCATCACCGCCTGGCCACGTCAGGAGCAGCCGGCACGCGGCCCAACGCCGGCATCGACGCCGGCCTCCGTGCCCGCCCTCCGGACGCCTCTCCCGGCACGCCTCCACCGCCTCCACCGCCTCCACCGCCTCCACTGCCGCCTCCACCGCCTCCACCGCCTCCGCCCCACGCGGGCGACGCTCGCAGCGAGGCGTGGAGGCGCCTCGTCTCCGAGTGGAGGACCCCGGCCGTGTGGAGCGAGCTGCCCGCCGTGCCCGCCGTGCCCGCCGTGCCCGCCGTGCCCGCCGCGCCCGCCGCGGCCGCCACGGCGGCCAGGGATAGGCCCAGCTCGCGACGCAGGCCACGGGCCTCGTCGCCACAGCGAGCCGAGCGCGACACGAACGTCGCCTTGCGGGACAGCTCCAGGCACAGCTGCTCCTTCAGGGTGGACACCTTCGGTGGTGGGTGGGGTGGGGTGGTGGTGAGGTGGGTGGTGGTGGTGGGGTAGACGGTGGGGTGAGGTGGGTAGTGGTGGTAGTGGGGTAGGCGGTGGGGTGAGGTGGTGGTGAGGGGGTAGATGGTGGGGTGGTGGTGGAGGTGGTGGTGGTAGTGGGGGGTAGATGGTGGGGTGACGTGGGTGGTGGTGGGGGATAGTGGTGGTGGTGAGGTGGGTGGTGGTGGTGGGGGGGTAGATGGTGGGGTGAGGTGGTGGTGGTGGTGGGGGGGTAGGCGGTGGTAGTGGTGGTGGTGGGGTAGAAAGTGGGGTGAGGTGGGTAGTGGTGGTAGTGGGGGGTAGATGGTGGGGTGGTGGTGGAGGTGAGGGTGGTGGTGGTGGTGGTAGTGGGGGATAGATGGTGGGGTGAGGTGGGTGGTGGTGGGGGATAGTGGTGGTGGTGAGGTGGGTGGTGGTGGTGGGGGGGTAGATGGTGGTGTGAAGTGGGTGGTGGTGGTGGGTGGTGGTGGAGGTGGTGGTAGTGGGCGGTGCCAACCCAACCCTCTCTGTGTTCCCGTGTACAGGAAGTGCCGCCACCCCCCCCCCCCCCATCGTGTACAGGAAGTGCCGCCCCCCTCCATCGTGTACAGGAAGTGCCGCCCCCCTCCATCGTGTACAGGAAGTGCCGCCCCCCCCATCGTGTACAGGAAGTGCCGCCCCCATCGTGTACAGGAAGTGCCCCGCCCCTCCATCGTGTACAGGAAGTGCCGCCCCCATCGTGTAAAGGAAGTGCCGCCCCCCTCCATCGTGTACAGGAAGTGCCGCCCTCCCCCATCGTGTACAGGAAGTGCCGCCCCCCCCATCGTGTACAGGAAGTGCCGCCCCCCTCCATCGTGTACAGGAAGTGCCGCCCCCCTCCATCGTGTACAGGAAGTGCCGCCCCCCCACCCCATCGTGTACAGGAAGTGCCGCCCCCATCCTGTACAGGAAGTGCCGCCCCCCCCATCGTGTACAGGAAGTGCCGCCCCCATCGTGTACAGGAAGTGCCGCCCCCCTCCATCGTGTACAGGAAGTGCCGCCCCCATCGTGTACAGGAAGTGCCGCCCCCCCCATCGTGTACAGGAAGTGCCGCCCTCCCCCCTCCATCGTGTAAAGGAAGTGCCGCCCCCCTCCATCGTGTACAGGAAGTGCCGCCCCCCTCCATCGTGTACAGGAAGTGCCGCCCCCCCCATCGTGTACAGGAAGTGCCGCCCCCATCGTGTACAGGAAGTGCCCCGCCCCTCCATCCTGTACAGGAAGTGCCGCCCCCCACCCCATCGTGTAAAGGAAGTGCCGCCCCCCTCCATCGTGTACAGGAAGTGCCGCCCCCCTCCATCGTGTACAGGAAGTGCCGCCCCCCCACCCCATCATGTACAGGAAGTGCCGCCCCCATCCTGTACAGGAAGTGCCGCCCCCCCCATCGTGTACAGGAAGTGCCGCCCCCATCGTGTACAGGAAGTGCCGCCCCCCTCCATCGTGTACAGGAAGTGCCGCCCCCATCGTGTACAGGAAGTGCCGCCCCCCCCCTCGTGTACAGGAAGTGCCGCCCTCCCCCCTCCATCGTGTAAAGGAAGTGCCGCCCCCTCCATCGTGTACAGGAAGTGCCGCCCCCCTCCATCGTGTACAGGAAGTGCCGCCCTCCCCCCCCCCTAGTGGCTCACCTGCTCCTCCAGGCCCCGGGTGCGTGTTCGGTGCGCCCGCTCGCGAGCCTCCAGCGTGCGCTCCGCCTGCAGCTGTGCCGCGCGAAGTCGGGCACACTCCTCCTCGGCGGAGCGCCGCAGGCTCAGAGACTCCTCCGCCAGGCGGGAGGCGTGCGCCTGCTCCTGCTCCAGCAGCTGGGCCTGGGGCACGCCGGTGGGGGGGTGGGTGGGGGGGTGGGTGGGTGTGGGTGGGTGGGTGGGGTTCACGGTGGCCGTGTGGGTGGGTGGGGTTCACTGTGGCCGTGTGGGTGGGTGGGGTTCACTGTGTCCGTGTGGGTGGGTGGGGTTCACGGTGTCCGTGTGGGTGGGTGGGGTTCACGGTGACCGTGTGGGTGGGTGGGTGGGGTTCACGGAGGCCGTGTGGGTGGGTGGGGTTCACGACGGCCGTGTGGGTGGGTGGGGTTCACGACGGCCGTGTGGGTGGGTGGGGTTCACTGTGTCCGTGTGGGTGGGTGGGGTTCACGGTGACCGTGTGGGTGGGTGGGGTTCACTGTGTCCGTGTGGGTGGGTGGGGTTCACGGTGGCTGTGTGGGTGGGTGGGGTTCACGGTGGCTGTGTGGGTGGGTGGGGTTCACGACGGCCGTGTGGGTGGGTGGGGTTCACGGTGACCGTGTGGGTGGGTGGGGTTCACGGTGACCGTGTGGGTGGGTGGGGGTCACGGTGTCCGTGTGGGTGGGTGGGGTTCACGGTGTCCGTGTGGGTGGGTGGGGTTCACTGTGGCCGTGTGGGTGGGGTTCACTGTGACCGTGTGGGTGGGTGGGGTTCACGACGGCCGTGTGGGTGGGTGGGGTTCACGGTGTCCATGTGGGTGGGTGGGGTTCACTGTGGCCGTGTGGGTGGGTGGGGTTCACGGTGGCCGTGTGGGTGGGTGGGGTTCACGACGGCCTTGTGGGTGGGTGGGTGGGGTTCACTGTGGCCGTGTGGGTGGGTGGGGTTCACGGTGTCCGTGTGGGTGGGTGGGTGTGGGTGGGTGGGTGTGGGTGGGTGTGTGTGTGTGTGGGTGGGGTTGTTGTTGTTGTTGTTGTCACCTGCAGCAGCTGGAGCTGTCTCTGTGTGTCCGTCACCTCCTGCTCCAGAAGGGATCGTGAGCGTTCAAAGTTTCCGTGTGGGTGGGTGGGGTTCACAGTGTCCGTGTGGGTGGGTGGGTGTGGGTGGGTGTGTGTGTGTGTGGGTGGGGTTGTTGTTGTTGTTGTTGTCACCTGCAGCAGCTGGAGCTGTCTCTGTGTGTCCGTCACCTCCTGCTCCAGAAGGGATCGTGAGCGTTCAAAGTTTCCGTGTGGGTGGGTGGGTGTGGGTGGGTGGGTGTGGGTGGGTGGGTGTGGGTGGGTGTGTGTGGGTGGGGTTGTTGTTGTTGTTGTTGTCACCTGCAGCAGCTGGAGCTGTCTCTGTGTGTCCGTCACCTCCTGCTCCAGAAGGGATCGTGAGCGTTCAAAGTTTCCGTGTGGGTGGGTGGGTGTGGGTGGGTGGGGTTCACGGTGTCCGTGTGGGTGGGTGTGGGTGGGTGGGGTTGTTGTTGTTGTTGTCACCTGCAGCAGCTGGAGCTGTCTCTGTGTGTCCGTCACCTCCTGCTCCAGAAGGGATCGTGAGCGTTCAAAGTTTCCACGCTCCGCCGTGAGACGTGCAGCCTGCTCCAGGCTCTGCAGCTTCTCCCGCTCCACCTGGACCATCGTCACCATGGTCACCATGGTCACCATGGTCACCATCGTCACCATGGTCACCATGGGCACCATGGTCACCATGGTCACCATCGTCATCACCATCATCGTCATCATCGTCACCATGGTCACCATGGTCACCATCGTCACCATGGTCACCATCGTCATCACCATCATCGTCATCATCGTCACCATCGTCACCATGGTCACCATCGTCACCATGGTCACCATGGTCACCATCGTCATCACCATCATCGTCATCATCGTCACCATCGTCACCATCGTCACCATGGTCACCATCGTCACCATGGTCACCATCATCGTCATCATCATCACCATCGTCACCATCACCATCATCGTCACCATGGTCACCATCGTCACCATCGTCACCATGGTCACCATCAACGTCATCACCATCGTCACCATCGTCATCACTATCATCATCACCATCATCACCATCATCGTCATCATCGTCATCATCATCGTCATCACCATCATCATCACCATCATCACCATCGTCATCACCATCATCATCACCATCATCATCATCACCATCATCACTATCATCATCACCATCATCATCACCATCGTCACCATCATCGTCATCACCACCACCACCCCCCCCCTCCCCCCCCGCACCTTGTCCAGGGCCCTCCTGAGCGCTGCGTTGTCCTTGTCGAGCCTCAGGGCCGCACGCTCCGTGTCCGCCCGCAGGCCCTCGGCCTGGGCCAGCGCCGCCCGCAGGCCCTCGGCCTGGGCCTGGGCCGCCCGCAGGCCCTCGGCCTGGGCCTGGGCCGCTCCCCGCAAGGCGGCGCTCTCCTCGGCCTGGGCCGCCTCCTCACGCTGCCGCAGGGCCTGGACCAGCGCCAGGGGAGCGAGAACGTCAGGGGCCCGTTGCTAAGGAAGTGCCGCCCCCCCATCCACTGTCTCGGTTGCTAAGGAAGTGCTGCCCCACCATCCACTCTCTGTGTCTCGGTTGCTAAGGAAGTGCTGCCCCCCCCCACCCCCATCCACGCTCTGTCTCGGTTGCTAAGGAAGTGCTGCCCCCCCATCCACTCTGTCTCGGTTGCTAAGGAAGTGCTTGCCCCACCATCCACTCTCTGTGTCTCGGTTGCTAAGGAAGTGCTGCCCCCAAATCCACGCTGTGTCTCGGTTGCTAAGGAAGTGCTGCCCCCCCATCCACTCTGTGTCTCCGTTGCTGAGGAAGTGCCGCCCCCCCCCACTCTATTTCGGTTGCTAAGGAAGTGCCGCCCCCCACCCCACTCTGTCTCGGTTGCTAAGGAAGTGCCGCCCCTCCCACCCACTCTGTCTCGGTTGCTAAGGAAGTCCTGCCCCCCCCACCCCCACTCTGTCTCGGTTGCTAAGGAAGTGCCCCCCCACCCCCACTCTGTCTCGGTTGCTAAGGAAGTGCCGCCCCCCCCCACTCTGTCTCGGTTGCTAAGGAAGTGCCGCCCCCCCCACTCTATTTCGGTAGCTAAGGAAGTGCCGCCCCCCCCCCCCACTCTGTCTCGGTTGCTAAGGAAGTGCCGCCCCCTCCCCCATCCACGCTGTGTCGCGGTTGCTAAGGAAGTGCCGCCCCCCCCCCCACTCTGTCTCGGTTGCTAAGGAAGTGCCGCCCCCCCCCCCACTCTGTTTCGGTTGCTAAGGAAGTGCCCCCCCCCCACTCTGTTTCGGTTGCTAAGGAAGTGCTGCCCCCCCACCCTACTCTGTCTCGGTTGCTAAGGAAGTGCCGCCCCCCCATCCACTCTATCTCGGTTGCTAAGGAAGTGCCGCCCCCTCCCCCACTCTGTCTCGGTTGCTAAGGAAGTGCCGCCCCCCCCCACTCTGTCTCGGTTGCTAAGGAAGTGCCGCCCCCCACCCCACTCTGTCTCGGTTGCTAAGGAAGTGCCGCCCCCCCCCCCCACTCTGTCTCGGTTGCTAAGGAAGTGCCCCCCCTCCCCCACTCTGTCTCGGTTGCTAAGGAAGTGCCGCGCCCTCCCCCACTCTGTCTCGGTTGCTAAGGAAGTGCCGCCCCCCCATCCACTCTATCTCGGTTGCTAAGGAAGTGCAGCCCCCTCCCCCACTCTGTCTCGGTTGCTAAGGAAGTGCCGCCCCCCCCCCCCCCCACTCTGTCTCGGTTGCTAAGGAAGTGCCGCCCCCCCTCCCACTCTATCTCGGTTGCTAAGGAAGTGCCGCCCCCTCCCCCACTCTGTCTCCGTTGCTAAGGAAGTGCCGCCCCCCCCACTCTGTCTCGGTTGCTAAGGAAGTGCCGCCCCCTCCCCCACTCTGTCTCGGTTGCTAAGGAAGTGCTGCCCCCCCCACCCTACTCTGTCTCGGTTGCTAAGGAAGTGCTGCCCCCCCCATACACTGTCTCGGTTGCTAAGGAACTGCTGCCCCACTCTGTCTCGGTTGCTAAGGAAGGGCCCCCCCTCCCCCACTCTGTCTCCGTTGCTAAGGAAGTGCCGCCCCCTCCCCCACTCTGTTTCGGTTGCTAAGGAAGTGCCACCCCCCACCCCACTGTCTCGGTTGCTAAGGAAGTGCCGCCCCCCCCCACTCTATTTCGGTTGCTAAGGAAGTGCCGCCCCCCCACCCACTCTGTATCGGTTGCTAAGGAAGTGCCGCCCCCCCCACTCTATTTCGGTTGCTAAGGAAGTGCCGCCCCCCACCCCACTCTGTCTCGGTTGCTAAGGAAGTGCCGCCCCCCTCCCCCATCCACTCTGTGTCGCGGTTGCTAAGGAAGTGCTGCCCCCCCCCCACGCTCTGTCTCGGTTGCTAAGGAAGTGCCCCCCCCTCCCCCACTCTGTCTCGGTTGCTAAGGAAGTGCCGCCCCCCCCCCACTCTATTTCGGTTGCTAAGGAAGTGCCGCCCCCCCCCCCCCCCCCCACTCTATTTCGGTTGCTAAGGAAGTGCCGCCCCCCACCCCACTGTCTCGGTTGCTAAGGAAGTG
Source organism: Petromyzon marinus (assembly GCF_010993605.1). Classification (NCBI taxonomy): domain Eukaryota; kingdom Metazoa; phylum Chordata; class Hyperoartia; order Petromyzontiformes; family Petromyzontidae; genus Petromyzon; species Petromyzon marinus. The sequence goes on from NW_022638489.1 coordinate 26,289, forward strand.
CCCCCCCCAATCTGTCTCGGTTGCTAAGGAAGTGCCGCCCCACCCCGCCACCCCTCTGTTGCTAAGCAACGCACCTCCTGCTGCTGCTTGAGCGCAGCCTCCAGGTGCAGCCTCTGTGATTGGCTGTCGAGCTGCTCGGCCTGCAGCTGCTGCAGCCTCTCGCCCAGCGAGGCGACGTGCAGCTTCAACTCCTCAGACGCCTCGCGGCAAGCGTCCAGACGCTCCTGGTGAGGGTGGTGGTGAGGGTGGTGGTGAGGGTGGTGAGGGTGGTGGTGGTGGTGGTGAGGGTGGTGGTGAGGGTGGTGGTGGTGGTGAGGGTGAGAGTGGTGGTGGTGGTGAGGGTGGTGGTGAGGGTGGTGGTGGTGGTGAGGGTGGTGGTGGTGGTGGTGAGGGTGGTGGTGAGGGTGGTGGTGAGGGTGGTGGTGAGGGTGGTGGTGAGGGTGGTGGCGGTGGTGGCGGTGGTGATGGTAGCATCATTGTTAGTAGGAGTTGCAGAGTCATCATCTTCATCGTCATCATCGTCATCATCATCATCAGCAGCGTCATCATCATCGTCATCATCGTCGTCACCATCATCGTCAGCGTCATCATCATCGTCATCATCATCGTCATCGTCTTCGTCATCATCATCGTCGTCATCATCATCGTCGTCATCATCATCAGCAGCGTCATCATCATCACCCCCCCACCACCACCCCCCCCCACCCCCCCCCCCACCCCCCCACCACCCCCCCACCACCCCCCCACCACCACCACCCCCCACCACCCCCCACCACCACCCCCCCAACCTGCGTGGCCCTGCGCTCCTGCTCGCTGGCGCCCAGCGCCCGCTGCAGCTGCGTCGCCTTCTCAGCGGCCGCCTCGGCCTGGGCCTGCGCCTGGGCCTGGGCCTCGGCCTGGGCCTGAGCCTGGGCCTGGGCCTGAGCCTGGGCCTGCTGGCTCCTCTCCCGCCACTGCGACTCCGACGCCTCGGCTTGGGCCAGCGACAGCGCCAGCCGCTCCGAACGCAGCGCCAGAGCCGTGCCGTGGGCTTCGCTCTCGGACAGCTGGCGGGGGGGGGGAGGGATGGGTGGGATGGGTGGAGCAGCGGTTAGCGCAGCTGCGCGTGTGTGTGTGTGTGTGTCTGTGTGTGTGTGTATGTGTCTGTGTGTCTGTGTGTGTTTGTGTGTGTGTGTGTGTTTGTGTGTGTGTGTGTCTGTGTGTGTGTGTGCGTGTGTCTGTGTGTGTCTGTGTGTGTCTGTGTGTGTGTGTCTGTGTGTGTGTGTGTCTGTGTGTCTGTGTGTGTGTCTGTGTATGTGTCTGTGTGTCTGTGTGTGTTTGTGTTTGTGTGGCTGTGTGTGTGTTTGTGTGTGTGTCTGTGTGTGTGTCTGTGTGTGTGTGTCTGTGTGTGTGTGTGTCTGTGTGTGTGTGTCTGTGTGTGTGTGTCTGTGTGTGTGTGTGTCTGTGTGTGTGTTTGTGTGTGTTTGTGTGTGTGTGTGTGTTTGTGTGTCTGTGTGTGTGTGTCTGTGTGTGTGTGTGTGTGTTTGTGTGTGTGTCTGTGTGTGTGTGTCTGTGTGTGTCTGTTTGTGTGTGTGTGTGTGGCTGTGTGTGTGTTTGTGTGTGTTTGTGTGTGTGTGTGTGTTTGTGTGTCTGTGTGTGTGTGTGTGTCTGTGTGTGTGTGTCTGTGTGTGTGTCTGTGTACGTGTGTCTGTGTGATGGTCTGTGCGTGTGTCTGTGTGTGTGTGTCTGTGTGTGTGTTTGTGTGTGTTTGTGTTTGTGTCTGTGTGTCTGTGTGTCTGTGTGTGTTTGTGTGTGTGTGTGTGTGTCTGTGTTTGTGTGGCTGTGTGTGTGTGTGTGTCTGTGTGTCTTTGTGTGTGTGTGTGTCTGTGTCTTTGTGTGTGTCTGTGTGTACGTG